>JAMPIV010011640.1:45000-275000 GCA_024509875.1 Oreohelix idahoensis
CCCCGCCCCTTACGCGCGCGTTAACGATCAGCGTACAATGTCAATTATTATTTAATTGTCCCTACGCGAACTTACATAAATATCGCCTGTCGTTAATAGCTATTAAATTGTCGGCGTCTGTTGGTCATCGTATGGTATTAAACAATAGTCATTTACTATAAATACACAAAATGAAATATAACGTGAATTATATTCTGCCACTATCAGTCGCGCCTAGCATATATCCAGTCAGCTAACCATCTCTTCTTGCTGGATCGACCTGTTCAAAAAGAGTCTAGCCTACTCTTGTGCCTACTTATGGAAGAGCCTTCCACACCACCTAAAAAGCCTACCTACACAATATTCTTTTAACAAAGCACTTTTCAAACACTTCCTCAACACTGATTATCTACCCCCATAGAAACAGTATTTGCCTGTCAACATCTCATCCATAGGTCAACATTTCTTTTCCTCTTCCGCTCATTTTTTTGTGTGAATAATTTGTTTTATATCCATGTAATATCATTATTGTATTCACTTTAAAATATTATTATATAATGTAATGTATGTGTGAATGTACCCACATAATACTGTACTTTAGAAATGTGAGTCGTGAGAATGTACCCGCATACCAAAAATACAGATTAATTGTAGACGGATTGACCGCATGAGTGAGTGTCGGTACACAGAATTTATTTATTTTTATTTATTGTTTTATTTATTTTATTTTATTATTACTTTTTTCCCCCATTTACTAGCTTGTTTGTTTCAAAAAAAAAAAAAACCTACTCATTTTTTTATATGATTGCATACTGTAAATGAATGCTGTTATGGTAACTTTATAATGTTGCATGCCTTTAAATTAATGCTTAAAGCATCATGTGGGAATGAAAGGATATAGTATGCAAGATTAATGAGAGTGGAAGGGCAGAATGTTAGACGGGCCTGCGCGCCCAATTCTTTACCCTTCGAAAATAAAGTTCGTTCGTTCGTTCGTTCTTGTGTGAGAAAGCGGGTGATGAAAATTAACATCATAACTGAGCATCTGGTTTGAAATAGCTACGCGTTATTTATTCCACTAGTTTTAAAGCTATAAAAACACAGTGAATTATAATGGTACGCTAACACTAATTTCTTTTACCAGAAAATCAGAATGACAATCCCTACAAATGCTGTTAACACATCTTCCACAATAGTTCTAGACTACGTGTTTAGACTATCAGAAAAAATTATGAGTGACAACTGATAGCAGGTTTAAGAAAGCATAGTTTATATATTATCATGGTTCTCTAATCTATAGATGATGCTACTTTTCACGTTACCATGTGTATCGAGATAATCAGAAACCTGAGTTCCCCAGATAAAGGCTTTACGGTCGTTCTGTCTCAGGCGTTAGACCGCCATTCATTCAAAAGGTCCGGTGTTATTCACGTGCGGTCTGTTAGGTATCCGATGATTGACAGATCAGCTTGCGTGAGAAACTTGGGTAAACAAATCTGATTCGCTCCCTGTTATGACTAACAGGTCACGAAGTTTGAAACCTTGGGTTAGCTCGTGTTAAGCACCGAAAAAGAGGTAGGACTAAAAGTGAGTAAACACAGACTGTAAATGCATGGTTTTGCTAGCAAATCATAGGACTCTAACGGGATTACAAAGGCTATCAGATTACTGTAGGCTATATTTCCTTTATACGTCACACTAACACATGTTTGAATTCCATCCAAGAATTACACAGTGATTCTACACACACTTATCCACTTCTATAAGGCACATATTAATAATATAATTATATATACATATGTAATTACATTCTTTCTTACCCTTAAATACACGCAGACCGGCTGTTAATGGCTCTACAGACTGTGTTACCCTGCAGATGGCAATGGAGTCTGGTAGTAGACGTTTCGCTAGTGTCTGAAGTTTGAATTCTGTGGCAAGTGTTTTACAATCGGTACCTTCCCCTTTTATAGGTCAAGATTTCCCGTACAAGAAAGCATCGAGACCAAAGTATTTTGCAGACTAGAAAAAATGAAAATCTTAGGCGTTCTGTGCTGGTATGAAAAACCTTAAATCGTTCTAGTTTCTACATTTCTGAACCGATTTCCTTCATCCAAAGCTTATATTATTTTCAGGACTTAGCTCTATCTACTGCAGTATCTTTCTTATGTCTAGATTAATCCGACTTTTCACTGGAGCAGCCTAAACACGGCAGAGCACAACATGATTCATGCTTCGATGCCTTAAATACACATTTTCTCCGGTTCTACACTCCTTCCAGTGAAATTATAGATATCTGCTAAAAGCTAATGATCCCTATTATCGAATTGAGTCCTTCATTACCAACGTATACCGGTATTAACTGCACAGTGCCTTTTGAAAAATTGTCAACATCTTCACTTTCTCGTCTTCCTACTAAAACGCCTTACAAATTATTAGCATTGCGTGACCCGAGCTGCCGTTTTGATTGGTTGTTTGGCTTCTCAGAATTTCAGCATGGTGTAATGTTTTGAATGATAGCCGGAGATAGGATTTAGACTCGTCACAGTAAATTCAAAGCATAAATAAAAAATAACGAAAACAAGGACTGGAAAACTGAGTGAGGGAAAAGAAATATTATTTTTTTTAAAAAGAGAATAAATATGGGGAGAGAAGAGGGAAACAAAATTATAATATGTATGTATGTATGTATGTATGTATGTATGTATGTATATATATATATATATATATATATGTCTGTATATATATATATATATATATATATATATATATATATATATATATATATATATATATATATATATATATATATATATATCATCATCATCATCATGTGACGTATTCTTTCCAGAACGTTGTCTCCATTACAGCTGCTCTGAACGCATCACGATTCTGGGCAAGTCGACCTGCATCAGCCAAAGACAAGTTCAGACTCTCTGTGATGTCCTGGGTCCACCGTCGTCTAGGTCGACCCCTTCCCCTTTTTCCAGGGACCATGCCTTCCATCACTGTTTTTTCCAGGCTATTATGTCTTTTTATATGACCGAAAAATTTCAGCTTCCTTATTGCGATGGTATTTAGGAGCCAATGTTCCTGTACGTTTAGTGAGTGCAGTACTTCTCTGTTGGTCTTTTTTCTGTCCAGGGTATTCTCAACATCCTTCTGTAGTATTTCATTTCAAATGATGTAATCTTTTTTGCAACTGTTTTATTGAGTGTCCAAGTCTCGCAGCCGTATGTTGCCACTGGGAATATACATGCTCTGATCAGTTGTAACTTTGTTTCTTTGCTTGTGCCTTGCCATAGGTTTTTTTATCTGTATTAGTTTATGTGAAGCAATTGCAAGTCTTCTTTTAATTTCTACTGCACAGTCGCCAGAGCTGTTGATGATTGATCCTAAGTATTCGAATTCATTAACACTTTCCAGTTCTTCGTTATCAATTTCAATTTCTGGTTTGGTCTTTACTTTGTCTGTTGTCAATACTTTGGTCTTCTTGGTGTTTAGGTATAGATTCTGGGCCTCGCTGTGTTTTTTGGTGGACAGAAGTAATTGTTCAAGTCCTTCTAGGTTGGTCGATAGGAGGACTGTGTCGTCAGCATATCTGATTTCCGGGATCTGGTACCCGCCGATGTTAAATGAGTCAAACTCTGTGTGTTCTTGGTCATCTCTTACATTTCTCATGATATTCTCGGCATAAATGTTAAACAGGTAAGGGGAAAGGGTACAGCCTTGTCTTACTCCTTTCTGTACTTCAAACCATTCTGATGTTTCCCCCTCTATTCTTACGGCTGCCTGTTGTTCTTGGTACAGCAGTGCGATGAGTTGTATAAGGTGGTTTGGAAATCCCATATTTTTCATAATAGCCCATAACTGCTGATGTTGTACACAATCGAAAGCTTTGGTGTAATCAATGAAACAAGTATGTAGGTCAACGTTGAATTCTCTACACTTCTCTATGATGATCCTCATGTTGAATATATGATCTCTAGTGCCTCTACCTGGTCGAAAACCCGCCTGTACTTCGTTTATTTCTGTTTCTAGCTTTTGTTGCATCCTTTTCATTATGATTTGTAATAGTATTTTGCTGGCATGGCTTATAAGAGCTATAGTTCTGTAGTTTGTGCACAGTTTCAGGTTGCCCTTTTTTGGCAAGGGTATGTAAATAGATCTTTTCCATTCCTTGGGCCAAATTCCGCTTTGCCAGATCTTGCAGCATAATGCATGGTATATACGAGCGCTGCCTTCTCCTCCTGCCTGTATCATTTCAGCTGTTATTTCATCACAACCAGGAGATTTCCCACTTTTTAAGTTTTTGATTGCGTTCCGGACTTCCTCTATGGTAGGTTCTGGTTCATGTTCCGCTTCATTCATGACGTTGTTATCTTCCGCTTTGTTTATTTCCGTATACATTTCTTGACAGTACTCCTTCCATCTGTTCAGAATATCTTTACGTTCTGTTAGAGTGTCGCCTTTCTTGTCGTTTATTGCTCGAGGTGATGATTTAAAGTTGCTGTTCTTCAATGCTCTTACTTCAGAAAACATATTCTTACTCAATCCCTGCTCGCGCGTTTCCTCTATTTTCCTGCAGGTGTCGTTTATGTATTGTTGTTTATCTTGTCTGACTCGTTTTTTAATCTGCTTTGTGTATTCCTTGTACAACTCCTGATTTTCTGTATCTTTTTTGGACTTCATTTTTCTTCTCTTTACCACCAACTTCAGTGTTTCGTCTGAGATGTATTCTCGTCTCTTTATACTTCTTTTAGGAATTAACCTCTGTGCATTTGTAATATAAACATCTCTGATGTTATTGGCAAGTTCATCTGGTGTCATTTCCTCCTGTACTGCCATAAGAATGTCAAATTTGTTCTGAATATCGACACTGTACTCTTCTGGTATGGCGCTTGTGTCATAACGTATTACTTTGTCGCTTGTAACGACTTTTTTCAATTTGATCTTGAAGTTTGCAGCAAGAAGTTCATGGTCGGAGTCACAGTCTGCTCCTGGGAGCGTCTTGATGGATGAGATACAAGATCGCCACCTTTGTTGTATTAAGATGTAATCTATTTGGTTCTTGCTTTTTCCGTCCGGTGACGTCCATGTATATAGTCTTCTAGGGTGTTGCATAAAAAGAGTATTTGTGATGACTAGGTTGTTTTCTAGGCAGAATGTTGTCAAGCGTTCTCCTCTCTCATTTCTCTGACCCAATCCATAACTTCCCTTCACTCTTTTTTCATGTTCTAATCTTTCGTTTCCAACTTTGGCATTAAAATCTCCCATTATTATCTTAATATCTTGCTTATTTGCTTTCTCTAATGCGTGTTGCAGTTCATTGTAAAAATCTTCAATTTCCTGTTCTTCAGCAGCTGCTGTTGGCACATATGTTTGTATAATTGTGATGTTCTTTCTTTTCCCTTTCAGTCTGATTGTGACAATGCGGTCATTTATGGGATTATATCCTAATAGGGAGGCAGCTGTCCTTTTAGACAGGTAGAAGCCGACGCCGCTCTGACCTCCTCTCTCTTTGCCTGAGTATATGAATGTTCCTCCTGATGGAATCGAAAAGTGTCCCTGGCCCGACCATCTGTGCTCTGAGATGCCCAGGATATCGATGTTTAGTCTTTCCATCTCGTCCTTCACTATGTACTGTTTTCCTTGGTATAAGCTTCTGACGTTCCATGTTCCTATTTTGATTATTTTTCTAAGACCGATGACATGGTTTTCCGTGGTAACACAGTCAGGCTTTTGGCCGTCATCACGATTACCTGTACTGACGCTGCCAACGATCTCTTCCCCAGTTAAATATGATCTGCCTGGCCTGGGGGCCTCACCACCAGATCTTTGTGTAGTATTCAGATTAGCCATTATGGATTTCTTGGCATTGTACATCCAGTAGTTTGCCATTGCTTTCTGGATGGTTCTGGCCGCTTACCATTACAGTCCATGGTGCGCCCTCAGCCCGATACCAGGCCTTTCCAACTCCTGCCCTAGAAGCCGTTGTCAAAATAGTATTGATCATCCGCCCGTTCGGCCAGCAGTTGTGTGTACTGTTTAAGGGGGACCTCCCTTTTTCAATTTACTCATGTAGTTCTGCCGGCCAGTCAAAGCCGTTGCCCGGGGGGTGGCGCTGCCGTACACAAGCAGACTCGAGGAGCCATACATGAGCTGAACTGGAGTGGGGGAACCAAATAGGATCCAGGCCATCCTCAAAAAGAGGAAGTGACTGCCTCTCACCATGAGGTACTATCCCTTACACACTCCAGCCCTACCCCCCATATATATATATATATATATATATATATATATATATATATATATATATATATATATATATATATATATATATATATATATATATATACTAGACGGAATTCAAGGGTGACTGAAATCATAATAGAAATGGGACTAGATAGAAAAGGACGGCTCAGACTAAATAATAATAATAATAAATTCTTTAAGGACCAAACACGGCGCATAAGGTAGAGTCTTCTCTTATTTGTTGATTAGTCTTTAATTCTTTCCAACTGATGTTCATGAGTTTTCTAAGACATTTGTTCTCGAATGTATTCAGCTTGTTCTCCAATGATTTTGTTATTTTCCAACTCTCACAGCCGTATGTTAACACTGAGATAACATTTGAATTAAACAGACGAAGCTTGGTATGTATATTCAATGATCGTAATTTCCAAATGTTAGATAATCTATTGAAGGCGCTAGCTGCCAAAGCAATTCTAGTATGAATTTCTCTTGTTGTGTCACCATCCTGAGTCATTTTACTGCCTAAATAATTGAAACTTTCAACTTTCTGTAGTTTTTCCCCGTTCAAGATGATATCAAAGGTCTCATTAGAAAAGTTCATAGCTTTAGTTTTAGAGGCATTTATTTGGAGACCTATTTTAACCGAGAGATGACACGAATTATTTACTGCTTCTTGGGATTGTCTGGGTGTTGAACTTAAGAATGCTAAATCATCTGCGAAATCCAGGTCCCCCATGAATTTTCCATTTGTCCATTTTATACCTAATTGTTCATTGTGGGTATAGTTTCTCATAACCCAATCAATAGCTATTCCAAAAAGTAGTGGTGACATAATACAACCTTGTTTCACCCCTGTTTCTACTGTAAACCATTCTGTATTCCCTTTATTTGTTCAAACACAACATCTTGCATTGTCATATAGCGCTTTGATTATATTCACATATTTTGTTGGAAAACCATAGATTGTAAATAATGCTGGGTGTTTAAACCACGGGGTTTAAGACAACCCATAAGATGGCGTTGTTCAAGGCGGAACTGACTATTGGCGTCCGAGGAACAGGTTCTGATAGCTGTCACCTGGATGTCAGCGGCACCGTAGTGGTCAGGGCCATTGAAGTGGATGGCTACAGGTGTGGATCCCAACCGAGAGATATTGTAGAGGTGTCTGCAGAATCAGTCCCCAAGTCGTGTGCCCGGTTGGCTGATGTAATTAATTTTGCAACGTTTGCATATAATGGCATAAATGACGTTACGTGACTCGCATGTAAAGCCATTGGTGATGGCGAACGTGGCATTAGAAAATGTCCTGTTCCTGGCTTACTAAGACGTCATTGTCTTGGCATAACCGACGGAGGCGGAGAAGTTGCGAAAAAGGCAGGAGTCACGACAAGCCCGTGGATGAGAAGAAGTGTACAAGAGGTAACTGTGTGCATCAGTGGGTTTGTAGTACACCGAAGTGTTAAGTTGGGAGGGGGGGGGGGGGGGGGATTGTGACAACAATGTCCAGGAAATTGACAGAGGTAGTGGAGATGTGAGAGATGAATTGGATAGCAGTGAGAAAGTTGTTGATGAAGTCAATGAACCTAGACAGGTCAGCTTCTGGCATATTGGTGAGACGTATGGCACCACCAATGTATCTACGATACATAACTAGAAAAGGTCCAGGATACTGCTGCCACAACTGAAACTCCATGAAGAGGCAGGTATAGCTGGGATCCATCTTGGTGCCCATAGCTACTCCACTGACTTGACCAAAGAAGTGTCAGTTAAGCTCAAAGGAATTGAGTTGATGGACAAGTTCTGCAAGACGGAGGAGAGTCCCTGTAGCGATAAAGGGGTAGGTGAGCTTGTCCAGGAAAACCGGAGAGCTTGGAGACCATCAGAGTGAGGAATGAAAGTGTGTAGGGAGCAGACATCTAACATAAATAAACGTTAGGTGCAGACTTGGGAAAACTGGATAGAGGAAAAAGTAGTCAGGGCATGGTTGGTGTCCTTTAAAAAGGAAGGAAGCTGCTCTACGATAGGCTAGAAGACGCTGACTAGGAAGTCTGATATATGTTCGGTAGGTCAGACACAGGTCGAAACAACGGGTCTCTTAGGGTTGGAGGGTTTATGAATTTTGGGAAGCATGTAGAACACAGGCTTGCCCAAACAACTATCTTGGATACGAAGATGAGAAGCACTAGAAGGTGACTTGCTGGCGATAAGTCTTTTGATGGTGTCATGGACTAGACGATTGTTGAGGCCTCTCGCATCATTATCTCGGCGCTGGTAGAAGGAGCTGTTAGTGAGCTGCTTATTGCCTTCTTGGAGAAACAGGTCATTGCGCCATACCACGATAGCACCTCCTTTATCCACCGGTTTGATAACAATGTCATCTCTGTGGTGGAGCTTTGAGAGGGCGTGGGGCTTGTCGGAAGTAAGGTTGGAATACCGCAGGCGTTGAGGATGGAGTTGCTTAATGTCGTGGAGGGTATTCTGAATATACAAATCCAGAGCGTGGAAAGCCCCAGGAGAGGGTGTAAAATTCTTATTCTTAGTAAGAGCAAAGCGGGCAAAGGCATTATCAGATTCAGCCTGCGATCTCTTAGTATCATCATTAATACGGAAATGGAATTAAAGTTGCAGACGGCGATGAAAACAAAGAACATCTTAGAAGAGGTTATACTGATGAGAAGAGGGACAAAGTGCAGGTCCTTGCTAAGGACAGAAATCTCACCCTCAGAGAGGGCAAGATCAGAGGGAATACAAACAACCTAGGAGGGGGATGGAGTGGAGGAGGTAGGGACAGCTACAGGGGTAGGACAGAGACGGGAATGTTTTTCCGGTTTCTGGGTGTATAAGAAATCGTACAGTTGCCGTTTGAGTGTATGAATAATGATGCGGATCATGGGGAAGAGAGGAAAGTGGCTGGAGGTGAGACTGCAGAAGCGGAGTAGAAGTTGAGATTGCTGAGCACTGAGATAAAAAACTTTTATCTGCCTCGGCGTCCTCAGTTGTCTTCTTCATTAAATGATGGGCTAACCGGAAATATCTGACTGGAGATAAAAAAAGGATGCGGAGGGAGAGGAGGGGGGAGGCCCATCGACTTCCACATCAGGAGATCACCATTTACAAGAGATGTCATCTTTTAACTCTCTTACTTACTTACTTAGTCGTTCCCCTTCTACCGTGAGGTGTAGAGGTTTGAAAGATGTCACATAGGTTTATTGATCATAAATTGCCTACATCCTCTTCTTTTTCCTTCACCCGGATTCTTAAAATTTTTATTACAACTCTTTACCTTTTCCCTGTATTTTTTTTGCATCCGTTCGTTTGCAAAAAGATATTTTCTTCCCCATTCTTAACGTTTACCTGGTTCTTTTCTCAAAAACTGAAAATCGCACTAGTGATGGTATTACGTAGATGTCAGTCTCTGCTGGTCGAACGATAGCCGTGAATATACGGTTCTCGCCAGACAGAACGTCTGCAGTTTCCCCGGTCACAGCGCTGCCCGACCAGATTTCTGGGCCTGGGGTGTGAAAATTCGCTCCGTCAGACATGGCCGGTAGACGGATTGTCTACATTTTGCAGCAATTATGAGAGCTTTCGTCAGAATAGCTCCGGCGGAGTGTGGAAATCGCCCATGCACTGCAGACGGTTGTCTGAGATTTGTAACTGACACGCGCACTCTCGGCCACTGATGGCAGTTACGGCATGCTGATCAGCGTGAGGCGTGAAGTAGAGAAGTGTCAGTTCATGGGTGTCTTCGAGTTGACGTAAGGTGTTTTACACGTACAAGGGGAGATTATTTCGTTTGCGAAATAAGTGGGGGCTTTTGTCTAATTTTAAGATATTGGCCCAAGTTTGAAACTAACTTCACTCATTCTCCATTTTACAGTAGACATGGTCACTTCGTTCTAGAACACTTAAACTAATAAGTGATGTCTCTTAGTTTCGTGGTGATACGTAGTTCTGTTTGAGGTAAAATATTATATCTAGTATATCTAGGATTTTGCGAAATGTTTAAAGTGTTAAATCGCTTATATTTATTTCATTTTGCTAGTTAGATTTATGCAGAGTGCCAAATTTATTAATTCTGTATTATTTTCTAGTGATGCATACAGTGGAAAGCAGAATAAATTATATTTCTAGCTTAACAAACATGTAGCCATAATGAATTTAATTTAACTGCTAACTACTCAGTCGAGTATATTTTGCTAAACAAACTTACAATTGCTAGATGCATCATGAGTGGTGACGGAAATACGCAGATACTCCTAATTCATGATGAGGGATTTTTTTATATATAACTTATTTCACGGGAAGCTTTAAATATAAGTCAAGCTGTAGGCTTGCCGTTTAAAATGTAAGTTATAACGAGTACATATTCTGTATATTATATTATATGTTGTTTTTCTTCATTCAGTGAATACTGGGGTGAACCCAAACTTGCCGGCGTTTAGTAAAGAGACATACTTGTGAGAAGCATACACATTTCCTATCTTTAACAACGTGGGTTTTTTCAAGTAACACTGGTCTGACAGTGCATGTGCCATCAGAGATAAACAGTAATACCAATCCCACTAACGGTTTCTAAAGACTAGAAATATATACTGGGCTTGTGAGCCAGTTCATATTGCTCCACAAATTTAAATGTACATGCTGCCTGGCGGCGAGAATAATTACAAGAAATAACATTAACATTTCCGACAATATTGAAAGAGTGAATAGTGAACCAAGACTATCTGTTGAAAGAAGTTGTCCACTGGTCATCTTTCCAAATTAAGGGAACCCTCGTGTTTTTTGACTCTGTGTGCCCGTTTAACTTGCTTATCCAAACTGATTCAAGTGACATTAACAGTAATCAAAAATTTAACTGGTGAAGTGAACGCTCCCCGAAAACAGTGGAAGAAACCTGTAATTGCAGAGCTGGGATTAGCTTTATCCAAAGAATACAGATTCACTGTAGAGAAGTGTCCTAAGGTTGCGCCAGACGGCGAACAGCGGTACAGATAGGTAAGCACGTGTGCCAGGGTACCCTGATGAAAGAACCGAGTGAAAGTGGACTGAGTGAGTTTTTTTGTTGATAACTATTGATTCACCCACTTTAAAATCTCCTTACGGAAGATTGGCTGCTTAATTAAATTGTTCCTTTTTGAAGGACAATATTAGACCCTAACCATATGCATGTATAACTCTCTGGGCCATCATCTGTCATCCTGATGGGGCTGTGGGCTAAACCTAGAGTTAAGATCATAACGGGGCTATCATCCTTGTAGCATTCTCTTGAATGTTATGACTATTTGTATATGTTTTTCCTTGATGTACTTTTTTTTGGTGTTGTGAGAAGACTTTTAGATGATAATTAAAAATCTCTCTTGAACTAATCAGTGCGTTGGTCAGCTCGTTCTATATAATAAATTTATATAATCATTCTGTTATAGTGTCCCACGTCTGTGTGTCTACCTGTCGTCACTTGAATGTGCGTGCACGTGAGTGGATATAGATATATTTAATGTATATGTGTTAGACTGTCTGACTACTTTAGATCTGTCGTAGAAGATAGGTGAGAGAGAGAGAGAGAGACAAAGAGAGAGAGAGAAGATTTCCCGCTCTCAGAGACAGCCTCTATCACTATTCCACCACCTCACTCGTGGAAATCTATTTTGTATTTCTATCTCACACTGTGACTATCACTCATTCCAACCTATTCAGAAGGGACCAACCCGTACGACAAATGTGGACTCATCTATCGGGATTTTGAACTTAAGATTCTTTATTCTGTAATAGAGTAAGAGTGTGATTGTCTTGTGAGTTTTATTTTTATAATAATTTATCCCCTAGACTAACGATCTTTTTTCGGGCGTGCTGACCACACTAACTGATAAGTTTTTTTCCACAGCATTTGAATAATATACATTTGAGTTACAGGTGGATTTTGTCGGAATATATGTTAATTGTTGATTTGTAATACTAAACGCTGGTAAAGTGGTGAGTGTATAACATTTACTGGGTACTGAGGCAGAACGGTGTTTGAACTAAGTTAAGGAGTGCGTTTCGGACTCTTTCGTCCAGATTAATTGCCTCCCTTACCAGATCTGACTTCAGGGGCTAACTTATAGTGGATTTTAAAATTAAGTGATTTTTTTTCTCTTTAATGTTTGCAATAATTATTTTGGTTCCACTGCAGCAACTTATTTTTCAGAAGTAATCTTAACTACCATTTAGTTGGCGTAGTCGTATTTGCATTAGGTGCTTTATTGCCGATTAATAGCAGCGATAGTTAGATTTTTTTTTGGAGGAGGTATCCCAGGGTTAAGCATATCATCTTTTATTTGGTATTTTCTCGTAAATGGTAGGAACCAGTGTATCCTTTTTCCTATTTTCTTTCTCCACTAGTCTCCGTCACTGACATAATATGGCCGAGAGGGCAAAGCTTAGACAACTCCTCAGGGACGAAGCGAGAGAGAAGGGACTGGAAGGAGAGGAAGCGAAAGCGTTTGTCAGAGACGAACTTTAGAGATATGACGCGGAGAGGAAAGAAGAAAAAGCTAGGAGGAAGGAAGAAGCAGCCGAAGCATTACAGCAGAAGAAGATGGATGAGGAAATGGAAATTCGCAGGATGCAGCATGAGGAAAGAGAGAAGGAGAGACAGCATGAGGAAAGAGAGAAGGGGAGGGAGAGACAGCATGAGTTGGCTCTTAAAACTCTAGAATTCCAAAGTCGTGGTGCTGCCTCTACCTCCAGCAATGGAGAGTCTTCTCCTCATTCTTCCTTAACTGATCCTTCTAACACTCAATCTACTCATCTCACTGCTATGTCTTTTCCGCTAGAATCTTTCCCTTGTCCTAATGAGAAGATTGACACGTACCTCGAGAAATTTGAGAAAATTGCAACTCTGTACGGTTTAGAAAGGTCGCGTTGGAACATGAAGCTTTCTCAGGCGCTGAAAAGCAGTGCGTATGATGTTTACGCCAAACTGGAAAGCAGCCAACAAGACAACTATGATGTGTTGAAGAAAGCGTTACTGGAGCGCTTTGAAATGAATGCTCGCAAATTTCTGCAACTGTTTCGCAACAGCAGGAAAGAGAGCTCTGAAAGTTTTCAACAGTTCTCGTCTCGTTTGAAGGGATACCTAACAAAGTGCCTTGAGCTTTCACAGCTCCCCTCTACCTATGAAGGTCTGGAGGAATTTGTTCTAACAGAACAAATAAAGAACACTTTGTCTCCAGATACCCGGAGATTTCTAGCTGAGCAGGGGGCAGAAAAACTTGAAGACCTCTTAGAGAAGTCTGAGCGTTATCAAAATGCGCTGGCAGAACTACAGGAGACAAAACGGAAACCGACAGAGTAGCATTTTCGAAAAAATAATCTAGATCAACCTTCTCATGCTTCTAATCAGAATAACCACAGAGAAACTGGACCTCAAAACCCCCCTCCTGAAAAATCCAAGTTCTACCAGAACAAGTACCCCAACCACCCCAAACAGTCTGATCAACCCGACCGCCCTTTATGGCAGTGTAGCCAGAAAGGACAAGGTGGCAAAGGAAGAACCCCTGCGCACGGGACAGACGATCAGAGTTAGCACACCGAGCCGAAACGCATCGGATGCTTACTAACAGTCTCGCAAGGCGGAATTATTGACAGTGATTCCCAACCTGTAGAGGGAGACAGACCCTCTACGCGAGGTACTGTTACTTTAAACGGTTCTCAAACTTCTTGTTTATTTGACACGGGGATTTCTTATGATTGCATTGTTGCCAGAAACCTGGTCAAACCCGGTCAAGAGACAGCAGAGACCGTCCAATTTTGTGGAGTTCGTAAGAGTGATGCACCTACAGCGCTTTCCATCGCATTGGTGGAGATACACTCTGATTTTGTCAGAGGCGTGATCAAAGCGGCTGTTATGGATGATCCCATCTACCCAGTCATACTTGGCGGTAGATACGTGTGTATTGGGAAACCGGAAGAGCCGATTGTGGCAGCAGTAACTACAAGAGGGCAAACCAAAAAGGAACGGGAGCCTGCGCCAAATTTGTTACCCATGGAACTTAAAGAAGCGCAATACAAGGACCCTACTTTGGCACCCTGCTTTAGGAAACTGCCCATGGCTAAGGAACCCAGACAGCAAGGGGACATTTTTTCTAAGGATGGCGTACTTTATCGGAGAACGGGCAAGCCTGAACAAGGTTACAACCAGCTCCTAGTACCGAAACAGTACAGAAGCCAAATCCTAGAAATGGGGCACTCTCTTCCCTTCAGCGGACATATGGGACAGAACGCCACAAACCAACGGATAACCACTCATTATTGGTGGCCAGGAGTAAATACTGATATTATCAGATATGTCAAATCCTGTGCCCAGTGCCAACGTGTACCACCCAAGCAACGGGCACCCCCAGTCTCCTTGGGTGAAATGCCAATAGTGGGAACACCATTCGAACGGGTTGTGATCGACATTTTAGGGCCTTTCGAAAGGACTAAAAGAAGGAACAGGTTTATCCTGACCTTAGTCGATACATGCACTTTATGGGCAGAAGCTATACCGCTAACATGCGCAGATGCCAAGCATGTCGCAGAAGCCCTCGTGCAGAGTTTCACTCGGTTGGGATTCCCTCAACAAATGTTGACGGATAACGGATCTTCATACCGAAACCTGTTGATGGATGAGATCGTTAAGATTTTGAGGACCCAACACATCCACACTAAGCCATATAGTCCGGCCAGAAAAGGGCTCGTGGAACGTGCTAATGGAAACCTCAACATGATGCTAAGTAAACTGGCACAAGTGAAACCTGAAGATTTGGATCTTTGTATTCCTGCAGCTTTATTTGGCTACAGAGAATCTCCTCATACTTCCACAGGATTTCCGCCAGCTACGCTTTTATTCGGCAGACCCATTAAGGAGCCACTTGAAGCCTTACTTCAGTCTCTGACAGACGAGAAGGCGGATGAGACAGTTGTCTCAGCAAGTAAATATGTGTCGGTTTTAAAGGAAAGGTTGAAACTAGGGTGGGACCTAGCAACGACTAACTTTAAGCGAGCACGCACAAAGCACGCTAACCGATACAGGAAAGTCGCGAAAGAGAGAGAACTGGAAGCAGGAGAGAAAGTTTTGGTGTTACTCCCTACCGGAAACAACCAACTGAAGATCGGATGGCAAGGGCCGTTTACCGTCCTGAAAAAGATTTCTAAGGCTAACTACCAGATCTCTATTCAAGGAAAGGAGAAGGTTTTCCATTTAAATCTGTTAAAGAGATATTTGGAAAGACCAGTGCCAACCTCCGACCATCTCCTGACGATCGCCAAAACTGACGAAGATGACGATAGGGGCAGGGATATTCCACTGCAATCACACGAAATCTTTCAAAAATGTCAGAAGCGGCGACGCTCTTTCAAGCGCGCATGGGAGACATTAGAGAGGAAGGAAACTTTGGGGAGTAGACTTGAGTAGGAATTGGAGAGAGATGGAGGGGGAAGATGAGAGGGGAGAAGACAGACACCCTGAAGCTACGGATATAGGAAAATTATTCCCATAACGTAGACATGGAGTGCTTCCATATCTTAAAATGGGGACGTTCTGTCACATAGGTTTATTGATCATAAATTGCAATCATCCTCTTTTTTTTTCCTTCACCCGGATTCTTAAAATTTTTATTACAACTCTTTACCTTTTCCCTGTATTTTTTTGCATCCATTCGTTTGCGAAAAAAATATTTCCTTCCCCATTCTTAACGTTTACCTGGTTCTTTTCTTAAAAACTGAGAATCGCACTAGTGATGGTATTACGTAGATGTCAGTCTCTGCTGGTCGAACGATAGCCGTGAATATACGGTTCTCGCCAGACAGATCGTCTGCAGTTTCCCCGGTCACAGCGCTGCCCGACCAGATTTCTGGGCCTGGGGTGTGAAAATTCGCTCCGTCAGACATGGCCGGTAGACGGATTGTCTACATTTTGCAGCAATTATGAGAGCTTTCGTCAGAATAGCTCCGCCGGAGTGTGGAAATCGCCCATGCACTGCAGATGGTTGTCTGAGATTTGCAACTGACACGCGCACTCTCGGCCACTGATGGCAGTTACGGCATGCTGATCAGCGTGAGGCGTGAAGTAGAGAAGTGTCAGTTCATGGGTGTCTTCTAGTTGACGTAAGGTGTTTTACACGTACAAGGGGAGATTATTTCGTTTGCGAAATAAGTGGGGGTTTTTGTCTAATTTTAAGATATTGGCCCGAGCTTGAAACTAACTTCACTCATTCTCCATTTTACAGTAGACGTGGTCACTTCGTTCTAGAACACTTAAACTTATAAGTGATGTCTCTTAGTTTCGTTGTGATACGTAGTTCTGTGTGAGGTAAAATATTATATCTAGTATATCTAGTATTTTGCGAAATGTTTAAAGTGTTAAATCGCTTATATTTATTTCATTTTGCTAGTTAGATTTATGCAGAGTGCCAAATTTATATAGTCTGTATTATTTTCTAGTGACGCATACAGTGGAAAGCAGAATAAATTATATTTCTAGCTTAACAAACATGTAGCCATAATGAATTTAATTTAACTGCTAACTACTCAGTCGAGTATATTTTTCTAAACAAACTTATAAATGCTAGATGCATCATGAGTGGTGACGGAAATACGCAGATATTCCTAATTCATGATGAGGGATTTTTTTTATGTAACTTATTTCACGGGAAGCTTTAAATATAAGTCAAGCTGTAGGCTTGCCGTTTAAAATGTAAGTTATAACGAGTACATATTCTGTATATTATATTATATGTTGTTTTTCTTCATTCAGTGAATACTGGGGTGAACCCAAACTTGCCGGTGTTTAGTAAAGAGACATACTTGTGAGAAGCATAGACATTTCCTATCTTTAACCACGTGGGTTTTTTTCAAGTAACACTGGTCTGACAGTGCATGTGCCATCAGAGATAAACAGTAATACCAATCCCACTAACGGTTTCTAAAAACTAGAAATATATACTGGGCTTGTGAGCCAGTTCATATTGCTCCACAAATTTAAATGTACATGCTGCCTGGCGGCGAGAATAATTACAAGAAATAACATTAACATTTCCGACACTATTGAAAGAGTGAATAATGAACCAAGACTATCTGTTGAAAGAAGTCCACTGGTCATCTTTCCAAATTAAGGGAACCCTCGTGTTTTTTGACTCTGTGTGCCCGTTTAACTTGCTTATCCAAACTGATTCAAGTGACATTAACAGTAATCAAAAATTTAACTGGTGAAGTGAACGCTCCCCGAAAACAGTGGAAGAAACCTGTATTTGCAGAGCTGGGATTGGCTTTATCAAAAGAATACAGATTCACTGTAGAGAAGTGTCCTAAGGTTGCGCCAGACGGCGAACAGCGGTACAGATAGGTAAGCACGTGTGCCAGGGTACCCTGATGAAAGAACCGAGTGAAAGTGGACTGAGTGAGTTTTTTTTATTGATAACTATTGATTCACCCACTTTAAAATCTCCTTACGGAAGATTGGCTGCTTAATTAAATTGTTCCTTTTTGAAGGACAATATTAGACCCTAACCATATGCATCTATATCTCTTTGGGCCATCATCTGTCATCCTAACGGGGCTGTGGGCTAAACCTAGAGTTAAGATCATAACGGGGCTATCATCCTTGTAGCATTCTCTTGAATGTTATGACTATTTGTATATGTTTTTCCTTGATGTACTTTTTTTTGGTGTTGTGAGAAGATTTTTAGATGATAATTAAAAATCTCTCTTGAACTAATCAGTGCGTTGGTCAGCTCGTTCTATATAATATATTTTCATAATCATTCTGTTATAGTGTCCCACGTCTGTGTGTCTACCTGTCGTCACTTGAATGTGCGTGCACGTGAGTGGATATAGATATATTTAATGTATATGTGTTAGACTGTCTGACTACTTTAGATCTGTCGTAGAAGATAGGTGAGAGAGAGAGAGAGAGAGAGAGAGAGAGAGAGAGAGAGAGAGAGAAGATTTCCCGCTCTCAGAGACAGCCTCTATCACTATTCCACCACCTCACTCGTGGAAATCTATTTTGTATACCTCATTTCTGAGGTTTGGATCTGGCTTTTGTGGGTTGTAGTCATTGCCCACGACTCGCATCCATATGTCAAGACTGGGACATAGGTGGAGCGGTATACAGCCATCTTCGTTTTTCTTACCAACCTCTTCTGGCTGAGAGGAATCCTCGATTTATGGCCTGAAAAAGTCTCCCAGCTGCTGCTTTTCGAGTGGCCAAACTCTTCTTTGATGCCTCCCTTTCGGTCTATAATAGCCTGTCTTTGTTTCTCCGCAGCTCTCTGATGCTCTATACACGGACTTGCAGAGTTTGGAGGTTGGAGGAGTGTGCGCTCTGAATTATTTTAGCTCAATCTAGGGCTCTCTGACATTGTCAGTAGATGCGGCTTAGCTGAAATTGCCGCTCTCCAGGTGGAAAATATAGGAAACGGTTCTTCAGCTATCCAGTAGACACCAGACTGTGATTGTTAGCTAGGTGTCCTTGTTCAGTCTTTCTCTCTTAGCTCGATGCCTTGATGGACATGAGTCGCGTAGCGCGTTGGTTATTGAGAGGTGCTAGGTCGCTATTGTGAGGATGGAGGTACGGTGCATGTATGGGGTATATAATACAGGCCCTGATGTCTTTACCGCATCAGTGGGCTTGGGGGTCCAATGGGGAACTGCTTTCGGGGCTTGGAGAGCTTAGTTTGGTTTGTCGTGTTGTCTGCATATTCACTTAAGAATTTCACTGTACTGACTTAGAGAAGCTTTTCTGTATAGCAATGAGATCAGGGAGTGGCTTGGAGAATATTGGGACGTGCGCAATTGACATTCTCCAATATAAAAATATAGGATGTCCACGAAAGTAAATGATGTTTGCTCCCAGGGAGAACTTCTGTCAAACGTCTCCCTGATTTTGGCGTATGATAATTATGTGAAACTCATGATAAGTGGGGATGGATCATCGTCACTGACTTTATAGGACTTCTGCTAGGGGCGCTAATTAATTTTGTCGTTGATGGAAGTATCGTTGGTTGTTGAAGTCTTTTCCATTCGAGCTAGTCTGTAGTGTGAAGATTAGGGTCATTGGTCACTTCGGTTCATATTTGTGCTCTCGAGCGAGAGTGGTTGATTTTAGGAGACCGCGCACTGGCACTCAATTACCACAGTATTGTGGCGTGGGCGGAGCAAGTGCTAGGTACGTGATTCGGAGGACAGGGTACACTTGTAGTGTGAATTTGTGTGTAAAGATAAGATACGAGTGAAGAGGTAGTGTGATATTTAGAATTTGTTCTTATAACTTATAATAGGGGTCAGATAAATAGTGGATCAAAGTGAGATAGTGAGTTGAGAAAGTAAGCAAGAAATGAAGTTGTGTGTTTTCTAAATTAGAAAGAATTGTTGTTTGGTTATCGCTGTCTACACTGCTCACTGTTCAGATTAGTTAGATGATTGGTGTTAATCGTGAAATTGAGTTTCCGATAGACTCAGAAGGGTTAACTGGTAACCGGCAAGACTTTTGCAATTGATATTGCGTACGCCTTCTTGACATAATGCACTTGTTTTCTAGTGTGCTTGTTAAAGAGAAAGAAGTGTAGAGGGTTGGCACTTGTGTGATGGATAGCATTGCTGGTTTGTTGCGAACTTCGGAGTAAGGGGGGAGGGTGGGAGGGGGGGGTTGGTGGGGGGGAAATGGGGGTGTGAAAGATAAAGGTGATTAGGGTGGGGGGGGGGGGAATAGTGAATAGATGAAGAGAGGTGCGCGATAAAATTCGTTTTCGCATTGATTTTTAAAGCTAAAGAAGTGTGCGCATGTTTTGAATGAGCGCCCGAGAGAGGTCACAGGGGAGCGTAGTAGGTTAGAGGAAATCAAGGCTCGCGGGTTGGTAGCCTTGAGGGGTTTCGGCCCCCGTCAGACACAGTAAAGATACGCGGAGAGGGAGAAAAGAAGTGAGGGTGTTTGTTAAAGTAGTAGAGTTGAGTGTGTGTATGGTAATGCATGTAGAGGTCAGAACGTACTTCGTCGTCACAAAAAACAAGACGCGCTCATTAGCTGTCATTATTTTCAAAGGAAGGCGTAAATAGAGAAAGGAGGCAGGGGTCACATGGAAGAAAGAATTGAACGGGTGAGTAGGGACAAAAATAGAAGTAAGAGACTAAATACATAGAAAAAAATAAAAATGTGTAGAGACTTTCTGAACTCCAAGCGCCACTCAAGTCCCAGTTGTGAGAGTGACGGTTGGTGATGGAATATTGTATATTCGGTGCACCCATGTGAGGAGACTCGGCCTTGGCACTGACAAAGTTAATTGTTGATGTTTAATGTGTAGTTTAGAACGGCAAGGTAGGAAGTGGGAGCTCTCTCCCAGCTTGGTTTGTTTATGAATGTATAATCGATAGCATTGATTAGCCATGTGTTAGATACGCTGTATGAGTGGAGTAGCGACCTTCTCAGTGATCTGAGTTCTGGGTAAGGATCATGCGCGTTTGTGCTATATTTTTAAATTATGGAGGGGGGGGGGGGGATTAGGGCGGGGAAGGCTTGTTATTTTGGTTATTTGTTTAGGGTGTGTGTTTGTGAGTTGTTGGACTAATGTGGTGATGTGTTATTTAAAATATGGTATTATAGGGATTGATTTTTGAGATTGGGGTGTGGGAGTTTGGTGTTTTCGAAGGAGGTGCGAGGAGGTAGGAGGATTGTGAGTGGGTTTGGAGAGCTTCCGTATGAGTACACGCGCTGTTAGGATAGAAGAAGGTGAAGAATTCAGATGTATGTTGTTAGACCATTGTTGAAACATTATTTGGAGGTTTTATTTGAAACGATAGATTGTTCGAAAAATAAATGTAAAACGCGATCGAGTCCCATTGGAGACAGAAAGCAGTAAGAGTACTGGTACGAAGAATACGGGGGAACTTGTTCACTGACACATTTGGGACGGCAAGAAATTTTGTGTAAAGGGCGACAAGATCGGATTGAAGAGCAGGCCGGAGAATTTTCTAACATAGGAAAAAGCATGGACAAGGGATCTCAGATGTCGAGATTAAAATGTGCCTCTCAATAATTTTGTTTTGTATCGCTAGTCATCGTTTAAATTGTGTTTATTGCTCTTGCCTACATCTTAGTGTGGTGAAAGATTTGAGATTTTTCTTTAAACATTGTTTATTTAAAAATAAAATTTGAATGTGAAATACTAACATTATAAACGACTATAAGTAGGTGGAGGTCTATGGGAAGGCTCATAAAAAACCAGTAGTATAGAGATTAAACCCAGCATATGATGAGACTTATCGCAGAGAAGGTTGTCGTATGACGACATAACCTAAATGGTTATTTAGTTTTGATATGTGATTATCCACCTATCAGGGTGCATTTTATTTACTAAATGTGCCTAGTTGTTATGGGACAAAAACTAGTTGATTGTGGATTGCAGAGGCCGTTGTATAGCTGATTGAGGGGTGAAGAGGAGGGATAATAGGTGTTAGTATATCTTGGTTCACGCACTAATGGTCACATCAAGAAAGAAGGTGAAAAGGCGTTGGTGTGCTTGTGAATACTGAGAAGGGATTGTCGTAAAGGCAGGCTGTAGGATCATCTTTTACCATGGTTTGTGTTTGTCTAATGTGCCTTGTACATGGATGTTGTTGAGATATTTAGTTGTAGGTCGTGGGTTGGATACGAGAAGGTTGGCAATATCTTGCTTATTTCGCGCAAGAGATTTTTTGTGTGGCTGTCATATAACTGGTGCCAGGACTTCCAGGGTGGGCGATTATATTTCATGCACCAGACCTGTCTTTGTCACTTTTTCGGGGAAATCTGTAACCTCTCGCACCAATCTCAATTCTTGAAGGAATGTGGGAGAGTGCAAGTGTGTCTTTCACAGCGTTGTTGCAGGGTAAGATTGTCCTACATGTCATATTTACCAAGAGTTAAGGTGGGCGCATGTGTCCGGCACTTCTGATTTGGTCAATTTAAAGACTATATATTAAAAATTTTAAAATAAAAAATGAGACTGCGGTGAAGTGTTTTAAAGACTCATTCTATCAGTGTCACAGATATTTGTAGACAAGTAGACTCAGAACATGCAGGAGTGTGATGAAGATAATAAACAATCAACCAAGTGAAATATACTAGAAGTCTAGGCTCTCCAGTGTTAGACTATACAACTTTCTAACCTCTCCGTATATTATAAGAGATGAATGAATATGTGTGTATTATGGGACAGAGAGGAATGCTAGGCGCAATTTGAGTGATATGGAGAATATTTGATGTTTTTTATTTATTTTGATTGTATTTGTCAACTTTTTGGAGATTTGGTTCTGCCAGTGTCCTGTAATTTGGCCGACTAATGAGTGTAAATCCATGGAGTTCAGGGGAGTCAATTAGGAAATGTGAATACAACATTTACTTACTCTGTTATGTGATTCAAAACTTTTCGATGAGAACTCGATCGTTAAGGAATCTCTTAATAAATGATGAGTTCACTTTTGTGAAAGTGTGACGTTCGGTTTATAGTGAATTGTTTACTTGTGTGTATTGCATTTAGCCAATTGAAGTTGTATTAGGATTGTGAGAATGTAAAAGTACATTTGTGATAATTTCGGATGTTCATAGATGTTTAGTTTGGTTATGCAATATTCTATCACATAGACGCGCATTTCATAGACCCTAGACACCTCAGAAAGCGTAGTCATCTTACATTCGATCTAGAATAAGTTCTGGAAGTGTAGAATGTTTAATAGTGGTGGTCAGTAGAGGAAAAGGGTGGTGTGCCCTGGAAATTTACTCTTAATTATTTATTATATTCAGGACCTTCACAGCAGGTTGACAGCGGCGCTCGCAGTCGCGCTAGGTACACTAAGATTTGTTAGATAAGACAGAGAAAGACTGGTGAGAGGTAGTTAACGCGAAGTGTTCGCAATTCAGCCAATCCCTACATAGGGCGATTGCAGCTGAGAAGGGGATATGCCATTCTATTAGGTTAGACGCCACACTGTCGATTGTTCGACTCGCGCCGCATTTTTGTTTAAGAAGTTATAATTTGTGTGATTATGATCAGTGTGGCGCGCAAGTCTCGACACCAATCCTATTGTTTATGGATCTGGGTTGGTTTGTACCGATCGCTGGCCTGGTGGAGAAGAGAGAATAGCTTTAAAGAGTGTAGAGGTGTGTACGGAGATCCTGATGCTTCCATTGGAGATACTCTTAGTACGCGCGCTCCATTTTGGTGTGTGTTTTATGACTGCTCATTTTTCATGCACTGCGTGGCTGTTTGGCTCCTCTGATTCCTTGTATTTTTTCTCCAGTGCGTGCCTTCATAGTTCTTCTCCATGATTTATGTCATCTTACCGCAATTCATTGGTTTTCTATTTCTTTCTGTGGCGCTTAGTGTTTATACATACGGTCCTTGCGCTGAGATGTTATCACCCAGATGCCACCTATCCAGGAGCTTTCGGTGTTCTATTGATGAAGAGATAGATTAC
The DNA here is from genome assembly GCA_024509875.1 of Oreohelix idahoensis. Lineage (NCBI taxonomy): Eukaryota > Metazoa > Mollusca > Gastropoda > Stylommatophora > Oreohelicidae > Oreohelix > Oreohelix idahoensis. Next base: position 68,704 of record JAMPIV010011640.1, read on the forward strand.
TTTTCGCGCACGCAGATGGAGTATGTTGCCTTTAGGGCGCTTCGGGACCGGTGGCAAGTGTTATAGCAATTTGCCTTGTGCTTGGTCCAGCTTTATAGAATTGGTTTTTGAAGGAAGAGGGCATTTGGGTCTTTTCGTCGTCTTAGCCTCAGTGTTTTTCTTTAGGGTCGTTTGTTTAGTTAAAACGAAATGGGGTGTTGTATCGCTGTGGTTTGATGGCGCTTTGTGTCGCTCATACTTTGTTGCTATTCTTTTTCTTGTCGCCGCAATGATAATTTCTGTTCCCAGGAGACGTCTTTTTGCTGCTAGCACTTTGTTGTTCTTTGCGCTTCTGGTTTCTGAGTGTCACATATTCTCGCTATGAGTTTTTCCTTTTGTCCATGTTGTGTATTATTGCTCAGATAAGTATTGTGTTTCCATTGCATTTTGCTTCTCTCCTTATTTTCATCCTTGTTTCCTCGCGTTTGATCTTTTCGTCTGTCCAACCGCAAGGTGTCCTCGTTTTATCTTGGGTTCCTCCAATAGTCGGACTTCACCACATGCTTCGTGCGAGCATTCTGGTCTTTATGATATTTCTTGAATTTAGATTCCAGATGGGTTTACCATGTATCTAGGTCAGCGCGTCTTTCTGTGTTGCATCACCGGCTGATAGCGAATAATGCTCCTGAACAGTTTGGGTCTTAGAATTTCTGGCTGTCTCGCATCGCAGCAGTTTATGTATGGATTTTCATAGAAGCTCATTGTGTCATCCGCTGATTCTGTTTTTAGACCATTGGTTTCTTGCACTTATGATGTTGGGCGCGTAGTGTGTTCTCATAGGTTCATAGATGGGCATAATCTTCAGTTTGTTGTCGCAGTTTTTGATTATCGTTAGCGTGGTGTAGTGGATTCACTTTCCTCAAAGGTCGTTCTAGGCCCCCTCACCAGACTCTAGCATCTCGGGACGAATTTTGATGAAGCTTTATGCCGAAACAATGGCATAGTCGCACCGAATCAACGAGACGTTCTGTCACGCATGATTCTTTGTTAGGTTCACTTGGCGCTAGATGGTATGGCTATGTGTTATGCGTCTTATGGGGGATAATATCTGTGTTTGTAATTGACTTTCAGAGATCTTTGACCGTCACTTGGCTATGAATTCGTAAGAGGAGTCGCGTTTTGTCTCTCCAATATGATTCATGTGAGTCGTTATTCTGTCCTCCTTTTCTGTTCGATTAAACTCCACCCCATGTTGTTGTCTCATGGTCGACGGAATGTTTGTCAATCTACTCTAGGTCGGTTAGAGATAGTGTTCGTCACACGCTCGCCATCAGGGCGATAGATGTAAGAAGCGGTCGCAATACTGAGGCGAAGAGGTAATTTTAGCACTGATCCCTTTGAAGATCAAGCTTCGAAGAAATTCATCCCTTTTAATATACTGCTGCTTCGCTCTCATCTCTGACTTCTGTTTCGGCCTCAGGTAATTAATCTTGACACAGGTTGACTTATGGTTTCTGAACCTCTTCGCTTGATAGTTTACTTGTATAACAACAATAAATTGCGCTAAGCTCCGAAGACAAAGATTTCCATCTACGCCGCTTAGATTAAATATCTTGTTTTGATTTTGGGCGGTCTTACCATTGCAACCCACGGACTCTCCTCCATTGTAGAGCTCTTTCAAGAGTGGTGGTTCTCTTTGAATGCGGGTAACACCGCTCACTGTGTAGGTATAGCAGCGTGGCGGTGTGGCCTGCAGATTGCGGGAAGAATTCGCATGACTCGCTCTGTGGTCTGCTTCTTTTATATTTGTTTATTCCTCGATTTATAGGCGCGCGTATCGGGGATATTTCGTAGGTTTTTGCTTTGTTCGCCTTCATACTCTCTTCCAACCAAGCGTCCATCTTCATGTCTGGGCGTGCGCGGTTGACGTTTCATTACTCTTTTGTGTCTTGTTGGTTCGCCAGAATAGTGCACGTTCCAGTGTTGTCTGGTTGGAGGACACTTTAGTATCAGTCCAGTTTTCTCTTGTTATGCTCGCGTGTGAAGAATCGTGTTTAAAGAGAAAAAATGTGTGGAAGTCAGTGGGACACTTGACGTGTGAAGAAAAATCAAAGATTCCACTAAAGCATGGATTCATTGGCAACTCAACGACGAGAAAAGAAAGAGCTAAGGGGAAAGGCTGGCCCATTTTATTATATTCCTCCTCCCTACACATTTCATATGACGATAAATTATAAATATTAAGATATACCATTTAAATTACAAACTAGACCAATTGATAATCGTATGTTAATAATTTTGTTAACCTTATTACTCCAGAAATTTTCATAAATAAATATACTTGTATACATATGTAAATATAAATATCTAGTTAGAGTTCATAGCTTTTGTTGAGTGACAGTTCATGTTTGCACCCGTACAAACTCAGTTCTTGCACACACAGATATACATCTTTCTGAGTTCTCTTCGGCTGGAGTAAGTCGTCTACGAGCCAATTATCATTAATGACATATAATAACCCTGAAGAAGAGCGGCGTGATTAAAAAAAACCGTCGCAGACGCAGAGTAGATCTCAGCTTTTAACAGCTGTAATCCTTCATCCTTCAAGCTCTGTATTATAAGAATACAATCATCCTATTTACTCTACTGCCAAGAGTAATTCTTGAGTAAAAAGGTCCACCACCTTTCTAAATTTATCCTTTACTTTGGGGGCGGGGGGGGGAGATGGTGAAGCTATAGTGAAATACTATTTTCGTTATTAATCACACGATTTCAATGAAAATGCACAGACTTAACATCCATCAATCATAGATAAGCATGATGAAGAGTTTGATAACACTGTATCAATGGTTGCCATGGAAACGGCAGCCATATTGGATTATATTGTTCTATTTCAATTTACTCAGACTTTTTTTTAATGTTATTGATCTATTAATACCAAATTTAAACAGAATGTTTAAAACTATGTTTTAATATGTTTGTCAGATTGGAATTGTGATAACTTACGTAGATCCTGAGATATAGAACTTTAAATTTTGTATCTAAAAATAGTAAACAATTTTTTCAAAAATTTACTACGTTATCTGCAATAAATCAAAATTTTGATAAGATATCGAAAATCTGATCTGACGAAAATTTTATTATTGTATAGAAAATATTTGTGTCAAATCTCATATTGATTGACTTAACTCTTTGGCTCCGGAAGAACGCTCAGAGCGTTTGTCAGATTTGACACCCGTGCCAAAACAACGCTCTGAGCGTTGTTTTTTAGTTTATCATGAATTAAAATTACGGCACAGGATGGATAAAAATTGTGGAGTCAAAGAGTTAAAAATGTACATATTATAAGAACATTAGTAACACAAAACAAGGTACTGAGAAAATCTTCATTTACTTCATAGGAAAAGCAAAGTTTCTGAAGAAAATACTTTTTACAAAATCAAAATAGACCGACTTAGAATGTATTCTGACAAATGAATATCACAGATTTAGATTCAGGGGAATATAAATTATCTGAATATAGACTAATCCAAGTTTTCATTTTTGTGCTTTTTTGACTTAAAATGCGCTGTTATCACTGACCCCAAATCGTGACCCCCTCCCCCCCCCCCCCTCTCCCCTTCCCCCCCCCCCTACGGCAGATTAAGTGAGGTTACGCCACATTAACAAGCAAGCATACCGTTCAAAACAATGACGGGGATAGGATTAAGGCCAAATCTTATCCTGTCAGCATCTCCAGCACATGTAGAAGACATTACCTTGATTTGAACTGATTTTATTGATTCTAAAAGAAATTACTTTGAACATTTGTAAAGTTTTGAAAGGGACTGTTAACTTTGCCTTACTTCTTTTCAGGGCACATAATTACACTATTGAAACAGAAATTTTATTTTAGCCAACCTCTTTTCAAAGCATGTATTTCTCTTCTCTTCCCACCCCCACTCCCACCCCCTTTTTCGCTGTCCAAGGGAAACAAACCTAATGAAAATGATCATTAAATAGACTTAATTTTATGACATTTCACAATTTTTTTCCATTTATTATTTTAATATATAACAAGCGTATAATTATTTGTTTTAAAACGAAATTTAAAAAAATATATATAATGCAAATGATTCTTACCTTCATACACATAAGAGTTAGCTTGTATTCAAAATACAATGAGTCATGAAATCATCTATATTTACCGCTACAGAAGCCGTGGCACCCCCTGACAGCATTACGAATAACCAGATACTTGGTTTATACTTTTATACTTGGACATGCGCTTTGATATAACCGAGGGGTCCCATGTCAAGGCTGAACGGTGCACGCGTTGCCAAAACGAGGCAAATTTTATTTTTACTAAAAAGTGAAATAATAATTAAAAAAAAATAAAACAACATTACTTTGGGATGTTATATTATTAACTCTTAATATCCGACCGGCCTATTAAGTAGGCCAACGATCGATACTCGTTTTACGCCATTCGGTGCCCGCGTCAAATTTGTCTGCACTCATTACTGCATATGTTGCATGTATGTTTAACACAACTTAATTAAGTTAAGTGCATGTCATAGATGTTTCATTTCTCCACATTTTGATATATAATACTTTATGTTATCATTATAAATAAATTATTTCATGCAAAACCAGTAAAGTCTAAAAATATCCTCTCTGAAATCAGCTCGTAAAAACGCTGTTTTTTGAGCACGTATACTAAGAGTTAATGGCAGTTATGAACTACCACATTTAATATTTACACTCTTTTGCCTGCACCTCATAAAAATATGTCAGTCGACGGCAGTAGACGGCGTATTAAGTTCTATTTTTAGAGTAAGAGCTCAAAATCCTCCGTGGCAGTCCATCTAAGTTACGGATGGCTGTTAACATTTACTGAGAGTTTTTGGCAGATTTTTCAGTCGACTTTAGAAAGTATTAGCATGATTGAATTGTTTGGTGCTTTTGTATTTATATGTTGGTGTTTCGTGTGGTTTTATTACTGCAGCTCTTTAGTGTTTAAAGTTACAACTTATTTAATCGACCATAGTGGAGCCTAGACTTTCGTTAACATTTACATCCGATATTCTCAGAAACCGATTTACCTTCTGTAAGAGCTTTCACTTTAACGACCGTTGATATTTCTAGGAAAAGCTCGCTTTCCGATACAGGTGGTAACGATGCATTGGTGGAAATTTCTATTCGCAAGAGTGGAGTTTGGCCAATCAGCGCGGATTGTCACTCTTACGTCACCCAAAAACTGTCCACTGCAGAGATGAAGGTTATCTTTTCTTGTCCAGGGCTTTTAAGAAAAGTGGTTAAAACGCAGCAACATTGAAAACATTAAACTTCTGATACGTATGAGGAAAAACGAAGTTATTTCTTACTTCAACATGCTGCAGATGATCGTCCCGCCAACAGTAGAACGAAAAGGTCAGTAAGTTTTGTAGGAGCAAAGTATAGAGAATATTTTCAAATAACCTTCACCTCCATCATTCATTTTCAGTGAATGTTTATATGTATTGTTAACATTACTTATGTCCCATCAGTTGATACCAGGTATACTGAACTACGGGATCGTCTTCTGGTGCAGAATTTCACAATAATGTTTATGAACTTTCTAAACACACAGGGACGATGTGCTCACTGAAGACAATACGACTGCTAAATTCACTCAATAATAGCCATAAGGCACGTGATTTCAATTCGCATACATATTAAAATGGAAAAAAACAATTCTGTGAAACTCTTAAGGCTATCGGCGGTTGTCAGTTTTGTCGCTGCTGAACAGCAGAAGTCTTCTGCTGGATAATGCAGACGGCAAAACTATGTTCTCAATCACTAAATTGAGCACCTTTGGTTTGCTCTAAATAAACTCACTCTACGCTCCTAATATGTCGTAATCGCATTTCCGCGCAGGGAGAAATACAAAATGCCAAAAAGTGTTATTCATATTTGTGTCTCTGGAAAACGCGTATATACGCGTAATGCGTCGTAATTTTTAATTTCATTCAATAGGCAAGAAAACAGATAAAATTCACATTGAAATGTAGCCCCCAAGTCTGAACTTCAAAATTTTATTTGTCAATGTAGTCTCCGTTATTTGTTACAGTTTTTGTCCATCTTCTCACAAAGGCATGTATCATCGCACGGTAAAAATTTGTGTCCTTTTTCCTAAACCACTGGCGTACGGCACGTTTAAGGGTCTCGGTGTCCTCAAAGTGATGTCCGCGAAGATCTTCTTTCAGTGGTCCAAACAGATGGAAGTCAGAAGGTGCAAGATCGGGACTGTAAGGGGGATGTGGTAATAATGTCCAGCCACATTCTGCAATCGCATCAATGGTGCTTTTAGCGGTGTGTGGCTTGGCATTATCGTGCAACAGTAGTGCAGTTCTCTGATCTTTTAATGGGTAAAGTCGCCGAAGACGACCTCTAAGGTTCTTCAAAGTTTCAATGTAACGGTCTGCATTCACCGTGTTTTCCTGTTCCAAGAAGTCAAGAAGAATCACACCCTTCTCATCCCAAAACACGGAGGCCATAACTTTCCCTACAGATGGTGAACTTTTGAACTTCTTTCTTGTCGGCGATGTTGTGTGATGCTATTCCATTGACTGCCTCTTGGATTCTGGTTCAAAAAAATGAACCCAAGTCTCATCATCTGTCACAATATTCGATAAAAACTCGTCTCCTTCAGTTTCGTAACGGTGCAAAAGGTTGATGGCTATGGTTTTCCTTGTTTCTTTATGTCTGTCTGTCAACATTCTGGGTACCCACTGTGGTGAAGTGGGATGTTATAAATATTTATAGGGGACTTAGTGTACTGATTGAGATCAGCTGTGAAGGTATATATATCTAATAAGAGTAGTGTATTATATATAACCTTACTTGCTGCCACATATGTATACCTCAATCAGAATTATTCTGGAATAGTGTGATGACTACGTTATATGTCTAGGGTATGTGTATGATGAAGTGTAAGTCAAAACAACAACAGACAGATAAACAATTTAATTTATTCCACTACACTTGACAACACTGTGACACTCACATACATAAAACACTCTACAAGGATATCTTAAAGGAGTCACTGATAACTTTTCAAATAACAATATGTATTCATTGCTGTCATGAATGAATATGTGTCCTGATTCAAATACAAAGGGAACCAGGAATCACAATCAATTTTAATTACAAGTTATGAAAAAGGTAGAGGAACCCGTTACACGCCCATTGAGGCATATTGGGAATATGGTGTTAGGCCCATATTATCTTGACCGTCGGCACACGAGGGGTGATGTGGTCGGCATCACGCCGGCCGCCTTAACCTTCCCAGAGTAGCTCTGGTACCCATTTGGGGGCTGGGTCGACCCAGGAGCCGTTTGTGGCCTAAAAATTTTCCGCCTCATCTGGGGATCGAACCATAGACCACTGCGCTAGGAAGCCAGTGCACTAACCACTATGCTACCGCGGCTCCAATTACAAGTTATATGTACAGAATTTATCAATATGAATATTGTAGTGACATATATTATTAAAAGTATCCTATGTGTGTCAGTTGTGTAGTAGTAATATGAGGTAATACTGGTTTTGTTTTGTTCAAGCTCTGTTGGTATTTGTCATCATGACTTCAATAGTTTGTCTTTATTGGAACTAGTATTGGAGATGTTCTCAGTTCCTGATATTAAAACAATTTAATTCCCCTCTTAATGTTATTTTTACAATGTCATTTTAAGATGGGGGTACATAATGTTGAGCCCAGCTGGCCACATCAGCTTATCTTGCGTGATGGCGGCAGGAAAAGACTCCTCTGCTCGATTTCTCCCCTGGGCTCTGGAGACACCTCACTGATAGCTAAATGGACCAAGGAGTATGCTGTCCGACTCTGGATTCAGCAAAGCTCTGACCAGGTGCTGCTCAATACCATCAAGACCACGGTCCCTGAAAACAGGAAGGATGTACCTTCTACTTCATAACTAATTGATACTCTAGTTCTACACTGAGCACAATACATCACAAACATTGAGTTCAGAGCGTTAGGCCAACTGTCAGCTTCATCTGAAATACTTTATACCAGTATTGGCCTCCTTAATGGTTACTACGCCTCTGCAATTCCAGCATTATTTCTTTCTAGTCAATCATCTAGGTGTCAGTGTACTGTTTGGCCATTCCATGCCGTTTTACTTTCCTCCGACACCTTCTGTTCAGGCTGGAGCATTATAGGCTTTACATCATGTTTGCTACTGAACTACACATATATACAGGCATAAATTAACAATTCACATTCAATTTTCATTAAAAGATACTGAATGTTTCAAGCTTACCACAATTCATGGAAATAAAAACAGATACGTTGACTAGCAATGAATTCTGGCACAAATACTGGCACAAATTCCCATCTGCTTATGTTCCAGGCTTTTATTTAGCAAAAAATATGAGCTGGCTTCAACGCACTGTTGCTTTATCAAGCTTATTTGAACTAGTGGTCTCGAACTAACGCTCCTAAGTGATTATATCAGCGAGTCTGGCCAATGGAGCCACGTTTCGACAAGTGTTTGAAATAATTTTACCTTCCTACGTCTCCCCTAACAACCAAGGATAGCATTTATAGTCCGACTAATCGTGTTTAGCCTTACATATCATTCCAGCCAATCAGTTCAAATGTAACTTGTGGCCCATTTCCCGTACAATGGTGGTTTAAAAAAATCTACCACTGAGCGATTCTGATTTTGGGTGTTGTCTGACAGCACCATCATTTTATTTTGGCTATAACTTGTTAATTCCTAGACTATTTGCATAACGTTGTACATATTCTTTGTCAGCAAACCCTAAGGAACCCAAATATATATATTTAATAGAGCTAATATGCTGCGTTCAAAATATGCAATTCCTTCTACCTCCTGTTTCGAAGATGTGCTGTCTGGGTACTGTAATGTTTTCAAACGTAAACCCATCTATTGTCATCTTTCCTAATAAGAGTTTTTCAGGATTTAAAAACCTAACTCTGGGAAGGGTAGTGAATTTATCACTGTCCGTCCGAAAAAGTTAGTGCATGTGGCCTTACACGCGTGATAGTAGTAATTGTGTATCGCGCGACGCGTGTTTAGTGTTGCACGTGTTCGGCTTTATGCCTCTCCCTTCTCTCTATCCTTTAGTCCATCTGTCTTTAGTTACGCCGTGTATAAAATGGAATGAATGAAATATTAAAATTAGGTCATTGTTCAGCTTGCGTATCTCACTGTTTTTCCAAGAAATACAGCACACGTTTCATTGAAGAAAGCGGGTAATAATATAGTAGGCTTTTACTATCAACGTGAAAGCGTTACAATTTCCAGACGAAGCAGAAAACAAGGGGGATTTCGAGTACAGTCATTGTGACAGCACTGTTATTTTACCATTGCTCTTGTCTTTATTAGAATTTATTTGTTAGGCTTTATATTTACCTGATAATTTATATATGTGGATTAGAATATTTCACGACACCTCCCCTCTTAAAACAGACATTATATGTCAGTCCTTTATTCTATATACACATAGATAAATGTAAGTCAACTTGACTTTACTCTGCTGTGGTGCTATCATGGTTTTATGTAGTTGGGTCCATTCAGAGTAGGCACTACTCATGAAATCTGCCTCAGACTTCTACAACCAATAATATATTTCGGTTATGTTACTGTACAGCCGCAAGTGTGAGTGCTTGTCTTAATGCTGCTTCGCAACCCGTATTCACCATTTCTCTTCTCTGAGTCTGCGCAATGACATGTCCAGAGAACATTATATTTCCCTCAAAATGTACGTTATGAGGAGATAACATATACCTGGTGATAGCAGAGTTTTCGTAGTGGATCCCATAATCTTCTTATTATCCTGTATGAAACATTCGGAATATCCTCAATCAAAGAGGCAACTCAGGGATTCATTACGTTCCTCCGAAATGTTTCTGTTGCTATAAGGATATCATCCATGAAATTTGTTATATATGGATTATTCAGAGGGTCCAATAATTTTCTCATCATTCTAGAGAAGACACTAGGCGCATTCTTCAATCCAAATGGCAATCTATTAAACTCATAGTGTCCTTCTGAGGTACTAAAAGCTAGGTATGGTCTAACCTCGGGCTTTACTGGAATCTGATAGTATCCTTTACTCAAATCCACTTTTGAGAAATATTTAGCTTTATTTAGTCTGGCAAACAGCTGATTTGTATCCGGCAATGGATCCACCTGTCCTTCTGTAATAGCATTCAGTCTCCTGTAATCTATACAGAGTCTATGTTCTCCAGAGGGCTTCCTTAAAAGTACAACACCGGAACTATACGAAGATTCACTGTGCGAAATAATTCCTTCCTTCAACAGATAGTCTAACTCTTCCTTCAAAGCTTTCTCCTTAGCAAACGGAATCGAATATGGTTTCATACAGACAGGTGTGTGGTCTATCAGTTTCATATCATATTCCAATGGGTTTGTATGCCCTGGTCGGTCTGTTAACACCTCTGCATGATTATTTAGAACCTGTTGCACTCTCTCTTTCTGAGTTTTCGTTAAATGTGTACTGATTTTCACCTGTGCTGCTGTCTCACAGGGGTGTAATGGATACTCAAATGATGAAAGTGGTTCCTTTTTCATCTCCATGGCGATGGACAAGGTCAACAAGTGTGTCTCCTCCTGATGTTCTCTTTCCAAATATTTCTTCAGGAGATTCACATGATAGATTTTTTCTTTCCCCTTCTTATCTATCTTATAATTTGTTCTAGATACCTTCTCTAAAACTGTATATGGACCCTACCATCCAATTTGTAACTTATTCTGACTCCCGGGCAAAAGAAGCAGTACTTTCTCTCCCACAGCCAAATTTCTGTCTTTCGCCTTCCTGTTATAATAGGCAGCATGTTTCTTCCTGGCTTGTTTCAAATTTTCATTGGCAAGTTTCCAGCCAGTTTTTAAACGAGTGGTCAGCTCATTCACATATTGGTATGAAGATGTAATGTTTTCCTCTGCCTTTTCATCAGTCCACGTTCTTAACAAAGCTACATATGGACCTTTAATTTTGTGGACCTATTTGTCCATGCACCGGTATGGTCTCTTCCACTCGAAGCTCCATAGTGATGATTTTTCTTCCCAGAATTATCATGCACAAAACGACCGCTACCAATTTTTCTCTTGGGGTTGTCTCCCCACTTAAAATTCTTGATGAGAGATTTCCTCTCTACATCCTCTTCCTCCAGTTTGTTTAAGTCCGATTGAGGGATTGTCGGCTTATCCTGGGGTAAGACATCCTTTTGCACTCTCCGCATAGTGGCCATTGTAAAACAGTTAAGTGAAGCTTGTCCGTGAAAAGGGGCTTCCCATTCCATTTGGTCCACTTTATCAAATCTATTTTTCTTTTTATTATCAGGCCTAATTTTGCCCCGTGGCGTGTCCAGGTCCTGATCCATGTTCCCACTTGTGGGTGTTCCCTCATGTGCTATGCTACACCTTTCTACAAAATTCTCAATGTCCCATCTTGCTTTGGGCCAATAATAATTGTGAGCCACCTTTTGAATGATTGTACCTATCTTCTCATGGTCCCCATCTGGTTTCACATGTAGGCTCCTTATTAATTCTGCCCTATATCTTTTAGGAAGTACCAGTTGTCCCTGACCTTTGGATCTAGCTCCAGTCTTCCTATATATCAACTTGTTTTTCATGTAAAAATCTCCCTTGCCTGGAGTTGTATGACAAGTTGACCATTTTCTGAAACAAGGCTTGAGTGTTTTATCCCCAGCCTGTGCCTTCCTCATCTCATCTGGAGTGGTATCTAACATAATATCCTCCTCCTGTCTTGAGGTCGACCTGACCTGAAGGGTTGCCATATACACAGGTTTCCTTCTGCAACGGTCAGTGTCATGATTGTCCATCTGACAATTCTTACACCACCTTTTTCCTTGGTTGAAAGATTTTCTTTCATCATATTTCCTTTCATCGAATTGTGGGAATTTATTTTTATTTTCATACCGTGGCCTATCAAACTGGTGCTTACCTTTGTTTTGATCCCTAGGATCAAATTTATTAAAGTTCTGTGGTGCCCTAAAGTTATCCACCTGTTTCTTTTTATTACCTGTTACCTCTGCTTGAGCTGCTTGATACCTTTCAGCAACATTTAGCAACTCACCCAGCCTCTCTGCACCTTGTTCCATGAGAAACTTTCTCAGGTCTGGAGCCATGGACTCTCTTAATTGCTCTATAAGGACCATTTCCTTAAGATCTTGGGTTTTCCCCAGAGAAGTCCATTTCTCCAAGTATGTCTCTATTCGTGCAGAGAACTGGTGATAGGTTTCACCTGACAGTAGTTTAGCATTCCTAAATTTTTTCCTATAAAATTCTGCATTCTTTTCATATCTTAACAAAAGAGCCTGCTTTAGCATGTCATAATTTTCCTGATCACCTCTGCTCATTTTAGCAAAAACTTCATAAGCTGCCCCACGAAGTCCTTGAGATAACTTTAAGCTCCACCTTTCTCTCTCTAACCCATACGTGGTAGCTAATAGTTCATACCTATTTAGGTAGCTCTCTATATCATCGTCTTTCTCAACAAAATGATCTAAATGAAAATTCATAGCTGAGGTTGAGGCTCCTTGGCTAGCAGTGGCATCAGAGGCAAAGGGACTGGCACCATTTTCAGGAGCATGGCCCTGAAACTCAAACTCCCTAAGTCGTAACTCATGTTCCCTTTGTAATCTTTTATCTTCTGCTTCCCTTTCTGCAGCTAATTTCTTCTCTTCCCTTTCTGCAGCTAATTTCTTGTCTTCTCTTTCTGCAGCTAATTTCTTGTCTTCTCTTTCTGCAGTCAATCTTCTTTCTTCTGCTTCCAATTTCTTAGCCTCAGCCTCAATCTGCAACCTCTTAGTCTCAGCCTCAGCCTGCAACCTCTTAGTCTCAGCCTCAGCCTCAAATTGTAACTTCTTAATTTCCCTTTCAGCCTCTAACTTTCTTTCGGCTTCAAACCTTCTTTCTTCGCGTTCAATAAATTTGTCACATTCCGTAGTGACATAGGCAACCATAACTTGCCCATCTAATCCTAACTCTTTTGCAGTCTGAACAGCAGCAGATCGAAATTTGGCTAGGTCCGCCATTGTCTATCAGGTAAGTTTATAAAATGTCTAACCAACAATTCAATCTCTAAATATATATCTAATGGACAACACAGGCACCGTGAGCTCAACCTTATTTAATTCCACCCAAGGATACCTTTTAATTCTTATATTCCCTGAAGTGAATTACCCCCACTATTTTTAATAGGTAAAGATTCAAAATCCCAAGAGCGAGACCCCAATATATGTGATGAAGTGGGATGTTATAAATATTTATAGGGGACTTAGTGTACTGACTGAGATCAGCTGTGAAGGTATATATATCTAATAAGAGTAGTGTATTATATATAACCTTACTTGCTGCCACATATGTATACCTCAGTCAGAATTATTCTGGAATAGTGTGATGACTACGTTATATGTCTAGGGTATGTGTATGATGAAGTGTAAGTCAAAACAACAACAGACAGATAAACAATTTAATTTATTCCACTACACTTGACAACACTGTGACACTCACATACATAAAACACTCTACAAGGATATCTTAAAGGAGTCACTGATAACTTTTCAAATAACAATATGTATTCATTGCTGTCATGAATGAATATGTGTCCTGATTCAAATACAAAGGGAACCAGGAATCACAATCAATTTTAATTACAAGTTATATGTACAGAATTTATCAATATGAATATTGTAGTGACATATATTATTAAAAGTATCCTATGTGTGTCAGTTGTGTAGTAGTAATATGAGGTAATACTGGTTTTGTTTTGTTCAAGCTCTGTTGGTATTTGTCATCATGACTTCAATAGTTTGTCTTTATTGGAACTAGTATTGGAGATGTTCTCAGTTCCTGATATTAAAACAATTTAATTCCCCTCTTAATGTTATTTTTACAATGTCATTTTAAGATGGGGGTACATAATGTTGAGCCCAGCTGGCCACATCAGCTTATCTTGCGTGATGGCGGCAGGAAAAGACTCCTCTGCTCGATTTCTCCCCTGGGCTCTGGAGACACCTCACTGATAGCTAAATGGACCAAGGAGTATGCTGTCCGACTCTGGATTCAGCAAAGCTCTGACCAGGTGCTGCTCAATACCATCAAGACCACGGTCCCTGAAAACAGGAAGGATGTACCTTCTACTTCATAACTAATTGATACTCTAGTTCTACACTGAGCACAATACATCACAAACATTGAGTTCAGAGCGTTAGGCCAACTGTCAGCTTCATCTGAAATACTTTATACCAGTATTGGCCTCCTTAATGGTTACTACGCCTCTGCAATTCCAGCATTATTTCTTTCTAGTCAATCATCTAGGTGTCAGTGTACTGTTTGGCCATTCCATGCCGTTTTACTTTCCTCCGACACCTTCTGTTCAGGCTGGAGCATTATAGGCTTTACATCATGTTTGCTACTGAACTACACATATATACAGGCATAAATTAACAATTCACATTCAATTTTCATTAAAAGATACTGAATGTTTCAAGCTTACCACAATTCATGGAAATAAAAACAGATACGTTGACTAGCAATGAATTCTGGCACAAATACTGGCACAAATTCCCATCTGCTTATGTTCCAGGCTTTTATTTAGCAAAAATATGAGCTGGCTTCAACGCACTGTTGCTTTATCAAGCTTATTTGAACTAGTGGTCTCGAACTAACGCTCCTAAGTGATTATATCAGCGAGTCTGGCCAATGGAGCCACGTTTCGACAAGTGTTTGAAAAAATTTTACCTTCCTACGTCTCCCCTAACAACCAAGGATAGCATTTATAGTCCGACTAATCGTGTTTAGCCTTACATATCATTCCAGCCAATCAGTTCAAATGTAACTTGTGGCCCATTTCCCGTACAATGGTGGTTTAAAAAAATCTACCACTGAGCGATTCTGATTTTGGGTGTTGTCTGACAGCACCATCATTTTATTTTGGCTATAACTTGTTAATTCCTAGACTATTTGCATAACGTTGTACATATTCTTTGTCAGCAAACCCTAAGGAACCCAAATATATATATTTAATAGAGCTAATATGCTGCGTTCAAAATATGCAATTCCTTCTACCTCCTGTTTCGAAGATGTGCTGTCTGGGTACTGTAATGTTTTCAAACGTAAACCCATCTATTGTCATCTTTCCTAATAAGAGTTTTTCAGGATTTAAAAACCTAACTCTGGGAAGGGTAGTGAATTTATCACTGTCCGTCCGAAAAAGTTAGTGCATGTGGCCTTACACGTGTGATAGTAGTAATTGTGTATCGCGCGACGCGTGTTTAGTGTTGCACGTGTTCGGCTTTATGCCTCTCCCTTCTCTCTATCCTTTAGTCCATCTGTCTTTAGTTACGCCGTGTATAAAATGGAATGAATGAAATATTAAAATTAGGTCATTGTTCAGCTTGCGTATCTCACTGTTTTTCCAAGAAATACAGCACACGTTTCATTGAAGAAAGCGGGTAATAATATAGTAGGCTTTTACTATCAACGTGAAAGCGTTACAATTTGCAGACGAAGCAGAAAACAAGGGGGATTTCGAGTACAGTCATTGTGACAGCACTGTTATTTTACCATTGCTCTTTTCTTTATTAGAATTTATTTGTTAGGCTTTATATTTACCTGATAATTTATATATGTGGATTAGAATATTTCACGACACCCACCGTGCACAAACTTTTGAATAACCCAGGTCTTTAATGATGTTCTGGACACTGCCTTTACTAATGGACAACATGGAAGAAAGTTCATCCAGTGTTACCCGACGGTCACCACGAATGATGCCATCAACTCGATGAATGTTGTGCGGAGTCACTGCGGTAGACGGACGGCCAGTCCGCATTGCGTCAGCCATTGAGGATTGACCTACTTCAGCTTCGTCACAACGATGTACCCACCGTCGGACAGTGCTAACATCCACTGTTGAATCTCCATAAACATTCTTCAAACGTTCGTGGATGCGAACTGGGGTCTCGCCTTCAGCATTGAGGAATTCTATGACATAACGTTGTTTTAACCGTACGTCTTTGGCAGCCATTTTTAAACTGTTACAGTGGCGCCACCAGTTACTGAAACAGGTTGGTAATGCTATACAGTGCAGAATAGTGTTTGAGGAATCCTGCTAAATTTACAAATTGCACACCGATGCAGTATATACATACATAAAAAATAGGAGGCATTACTTTTTGACCTTCCCTCGAAAAAATAAATATATATATATATATATATATATATATATATATATATATATATATATATATATATATATATATATATATATATATATATATAATATATATATATATACTATATATATATATATATATATATATATATATATATATATAATATATATATATATATATATATATATATATATATATATATATATATATATATATACATATATATATACATATATATATACACTGTTCAAAAAAAAGAAACGCATAGCTATCCGAGGGCGCGTTTTTATGAGTTTGTAAGTAAAATTTGGTGCTAGGGTATATAAAAACCAGCCTCAAATGTTCTTTACAGTGTCAAATGCACGTGTTGACCTGAATTGCGTTCGTTTTAGTAATCGTTACAACGCAGTGGTCAATAGTGTTTATGACGCAATTTTTGACCACAGCTCATGTTGCGCGCACGTGAAAGCAACAAAAATTGGGGTGAACACTATTCACTGACTACGCAATTGAAACCTTATAAAAGGATAACGCTACACACAAAAAATTCAGTTCATTTTCAAGCAGACATTTATGGCGTCTCTATCGATAAATTTAAGGAACATTACTATTGGCCGACTGCATGCAGGCGAAAGTCAAAGTCAGGTTGCCAGGCATCTAAACGTGCATCAGAGTACCATCAGTCGACTTTGGCACCGGTTCCAAGCCACTGGCTCAGTTGAAGACCGGCATCGCAGTGGACGACCCAGAGTGACAACAGCAGCGGAGGATCGCTTTATTCGGCTTCGTCACCTCAGAGACAGGTTTACAACAGCTTCCTCAACTGCCCAGTCATTGCCTGCAGTACGTCATGTGTCTGATCAAACTGTCCGGAATAGACAGCATGACGCTGGACTTTGGGCACAACGACCTCACCGAGGACCTGTCCTTACGCGCCGCCATCGCCAAAATCGACTTCTTTGGGCCAACCAGCATCGTCCCTGGGCAGCTGACAATCAATGGAGACGTATCTGGTTTAGTGACGAATCTTTCTTTTTGTTGCAGCTTCATGAAAGACGGCGTAGGGTCTACCGTAAGCGAAATGAACGTTTTGCCCAAAATTGCGTTGATGAAGCTCCGCCGCACGGTGGTGGAGATGCAATGGTGTAGGGAATGATCAGTTACAACGGAAGGAGTCAATTGGTGCACATTGAAGGAGGCTTGAATGCGCAACGATACGTCAATGAAATTCTTCGACCCCATGTCCTTCCACTTTTGGCTGCCCAAAGGTCAGTGTTTCAACAGGACAACGCCAGACCCCATTGTGCACGGTTGACCACGCTGTTCCTGACTGCCAACAACATTCTCACCCTTCCCTGGCCATCCCTGTCTCCAGACATGAGTCCGATTGAGCACCTGTGGGATGAGCTGCATAGACGTGTTTGTCGCCGAGACGTTGCTTCAGTCAATCGTCGTGATCTGTTCCACGCACTCCAGGAAGAGTGGGCAGCCATCTACCAGGCCCACATCAGACGTCTGATCGCATCCAGGAAAGCCCGTACGCCAAAAAACTCTCGTGACCCAGATGCAAAACAACTGTCAACTGATTGGTTGAACCCTAAGGTATTCTTGTGTGCTATTTGAACAATTAACTCATTAAATTTAAAAAAGTTATTGAATGTCAAAATTATGGCTATGTGTGTGCCTTCAGTAGCTATACGATTCTTTTTTTGGAACAATATATATATATATATATATATATATATATATATATATATATATATATATATATATATATATATATATATATATATATATATATATATATATATATATATATATATATATATATATATATATATATACAGTACTTTGCAAAAAAAATGGCAGTCATATTGCTCAGCTAAATAAGCTGAAATCTAATTAAATATGCATGTTCTGCCCCAAATTTGCACTCCACTTAAGTGAGCAAACACTATCAAAAGTAAAAAAAAAATTAGCGTAGAGTAACGTCCCTTGATAATAGAGCAGACGACAATTTCTAATGCTAGTGGCAGAAAATGGATACAAAGTCAAAGTGTATGTAAATTTCCCAGCTTTGGAATGAAGGAAATCAAACATGTTCCAACATTTCTAAAACCTTGAACATTCCTGAGCGGACTGTCTACAGAGTTGTGAGTAAATTAAAAGCAGGTAATGGAATCGAGCGAAAAGAAGGTAGTGGGGGGGCCAAGAATTTTGGTCACAAAGGACCATCGGTGTCTCGCCCAAATCGTTCGGGCTGGGCCAATGAAGAGTGTAGAAAACATACGGCAGCGCATGATCGAGTTGGGAAGCCCAGAGGTATCTAATGCTATTGTCAACCGGGAGCTACACAGGATGAATTACACAAAAAAGCGGGTAATTTCGTCACCATTGCTCACAGAGACTCACAAACAGATGCGCTTGAACTGGTGCCACGAACACCAAAATTTGTCATGGGACAATGTGATTTTTTCAGATGAATGTTCTCTTTGGTCTTATCCTGCTCAAATAAATATTTGGACGAAAGGCTCTGTAACGCCTGTGTACCAGCGACCGAAACATACCTAGAAATTCCATCTTTGGGGAGGGGTGTCAGCAAGAGGTGCCACCCCACTGTGTGTTTTCACAGGAATTCTCACGAAAGAAAGGTACATCGACATACTAGAGGGACACCTTCTGCCATTTATGCAGGTCATGTACCCCGATGGGTGCACATTTCAACATGACAATGACCCAAATCATACAGCTCATACCCCCAAAGCATGGCTGCAAGAGAAGAATGTGATAGTGCTGAAGTGGCCCAGCAACAGTCCCGATCAAAACCCAATTGAAAACGTTTGGGCACTACTCAAGAATCATTTAAAAAAGAGTGGACTCAGAGACGTTGAACAATTGAAGAAGGTAGCTGAAAAATACTGGGACAGTCTGACTCTCAATTACCTACAAACATTTGTGGGAAGTATGCCTCGCCGCATCCAGGCTTGCCTTGCTGGAGAAGGCAACATTATATTGTACTGAAACCACTGTTAATAGATAGGGGAGATACCAATCTTCCTCTGGACATACAGTTTTTATTATTATTTGCTTCTATGAGTGTGCTGCGTTGCGAAAATATGACTGCCATTTTTTTTTTGCAAAAAACGCACCACTATTATATATATTGATGCCGAGAAGCTGGAAAAAAAAGTGTGGGAATGGATTTTCCCCGTGTTTGTCATGAGGTAGAGAGCGAATGGCTGCTGGAATGGAAAGTGCATGATTCAACCCACAGGTTTGTGTACAGACTACATGAAAACAATGAAAGTTACACGTGCAACACGATTCCCAACAGCTATGACCCTGAAAATGTGTACGCGTTGTGGCAGTATACTCGATATAAAAAGGCCGTTGAGACAAAACACCCAGTACATGTGCTTGAAATGCCACGACTATCTGAAAACAACCGCCAACGAGCCATTGGTATGTTGGAGACCGGAATGAGCTCGCGGGCCATTGCCAGAAGGATGAATTGCCACCACTGTACTACTGTACGTCTCAATGAACGTTACGAAACCACTGGCAGTGCCCGGGATAGACTTCGGAGTGGCCAACCACGAGTTACTACCCCTGCGCAAGATCGTCATATTGTGCTGAGTCACCTAAGGAATCGTTCTCTCCCGGCAAGTCAAACAGCAAGAGCAATAGTGGGTAGACGTGGGCAAGTCTCTCGAATGACAGTCATACGACGACTCAGAGATACAGGCCTTACTGCAAGACGACCTTATGTTGGACCAAACTTGACTCACAGACATCGTCAGCAGCGCCTGCAATGGGCAGAGCAACATGTCAGATGGATTAGACTGCAGTGGAATGCTGTCCTATTCACAGACGAGAGCAGACTCAACATATCCTTTGCTGATAGACGTATGCGGATTTGGGGACGGTGTGGAGAGCGCTTTGCAGATTGCTGTGTTCGTCAGCACAACCGATTTGGAGGTGGCAGTATTCACATTTGGGGAGGATTCAGTTTTCACCATCGCTTGCCTCTTCACGTCTTCCGTGGAAATGTTAATGCTGTGACATATCGAGATGAGGTTCTGGATGCATTGGTTGCTCCTGCGTTCACAAATTATCCAGACTTGCAGCTTCTCCAGCAGGATAACGCACGTGCGCACACCGCATGCATTACGCAGCAATATCTACAGCAGCAGAACATTGTGACGATTGATTGGCCTGCCCTATCACCAGACATGTCACCTATAGAACATCTGTGGGACGAGCTTGGACGCAATGTCTACAGGCAAGGTTCTCCAGATAATCTGCAACAGCTCGAAGCTGCTCTTACACGTGAATGGGACTTGATTCCCCGGAATTTCCTTCAGAGACTTGTGCGTTCCATGCGGAGCCTCTGCCAAGCTTGTTTGCAAGCACACGGTGGACATACCAGATACTGAGGATACTGTGAATGAATGTTTTTATTGATTGCATTTTTGCTTTTCTCCCTTGCCTGCACAGAATGCAATGAATTTCATAACAATCAAATGTACAAATTAATGACCAGCATGGATTCATAGGAAAATGAATAAAGATTCAAAATATGTAAACTTGTAAACACTTATATTTACATTTCACATTCTGTTCCTGGATTATACAGGTGGTGCGTTTTTAATGTGCTTCAGTACATATATATATATATATATATATATATATATATATATATATATATATATATATATATATATATATGGGAGCCGCGCTGGTGTAATGGCTACGACGTTGTACTGGCGACCAGGTGTTCATTGTTCAAACCCGGCCGTCGGCGTTTGAAGAAATGTTTACGACCGGAAATTTGACTGAATAATCTGAACGGCTCCTGCACATAAATCCCGTGTGGATGGGAAGGAGCGAAGCTCCTGACCGGGTTGGAAGGAAAGTCCACTGACCCCCCAGCCTCGCAATGACATGTCATTGGGCCGAAAGAGCCGGAAAGCTCGAGTGCCGCTGGTTATAGAAAAAAAAAAAAAAAATATATATATATATATATATATATATATATATATATATATATATATATACGGCTGGATTGGTTAACAAAATCTTAGTCGATTTAATTTATTTAATCGACGATTAATCGATTAATTTCGAACAATTTGATGAATTATAAAAAAAATTATAAATAACATTATTTATTTTACCTGTTATAAGGCAACATCATTCTGAAAATATAATGAAAATACTGAAAAGTGCAACCAAACACTTTATAATTATTGACCATACTTGCCAAATATCTCAAACCTCTAACATAGAAAATGCTCTCGCATTTAATCAAAATAACATAAATATTGCTCAATTTAGAATAGTTGATAAAAGTTTGTCTTATCGATTTATAGCTTCAAAAAATTTAACCGATTAATCGATTAATTAATCGTTAAAGATTCCAGCCCTGAGATATATATATATATATATATAAACACAAACTGAGTTTAACTTTGCAGTAATTCATTTTCACCTCCCCACAGGGCAATAAGAAAAGCCGACTCTCCCATTAATGAATTTATTTTAAACCGTCTAATGCGTGTTTAAACACACAAAAAAAAAACGAGCACAGATCAACAAAATATCTATTGACGTCACTGAGCAAACGAGATTACGCAAGTGCTGATATTCGTTGTATTGATTGCACTCACGGTGTCAATAAACCGGGCGTGCGTATGTGCATTTAAACAGAGCAGCTGTTTGGGCCTGCCTCAGTGATATTGAGAAGGAATTTTTTTTTTTTTTTTTTAGTCAGGAGCCATAATAGGAAAAGAAAAACTTATTACATTAGTTTGTCAGTAGAATTACTGGTGCATGTGGTAGTAGGGACAGCAGTTGTATCAGTGGTGGGAGCAGTAGTAGTAGTTGTTGAATGTATAGTAGGACCTCTACACCTCACGGTAGAAGGGGAACGACTAAGTAAGTAAGAATGTATAGTAGGTGAATTAGTTTTAGTTCCGGTAGCAGAGTCCTGAAGTAGGCTGGGGTGTATCATGACATCAGGGAAGATAGAAGGAAGAAAGTGACAGAGGACGACTGTTGCGTGATAAATTCTCGCAACATCATTTTATTACAATATCTATTTTATAACGCAAGGGCAACAACTGCTTGAAATTTATAGTTACTTTTCTCGGTAAGCATTTGTCTTCTCGCGTTGGTATTGAATGCAGTTGAGTTTTTGAGCTGTGGTCATTTTTAGTCAGACTAAGGAGAGTGAACTGATCTCATACATCTGGTTATCTCCTGGCTGTTATAGAAAAGGATGGAGTTTTTCACCTGACTACATTTACAGCACTATGAAATATAACATGCATCTGACTCATCATTGTAATGCTGTCTACCGTCTATTGCTGTATTGAATGTTGCTGTGATAATGACTGTTTGATGTGTCTACATATTCGCGTAACCATTTTGTCACTGTGGCGTCCACAATAAATAATGAAGAAAAACGTCAACGGCTGTTTCAAGAATCATTGACTTTATACGTCGTGAGTTTACTGACGTCCTATGTGGATTGCCCCGTTATTTTTGTATGAACATTGTTTGACTGAACACATCTGCACACTACACAAAACCAGACATGCGGATACCATCCATCATCATATGGCATCACGCATCATTTGGTGGCCATAAGCTGGGTTGATCTGGTACCAGCAAACACGGGGTCCCTTACCCACTTCATTTTCAACAAGAATTCATCAGCATCCTTCAAGAAATTAACATTCTTCAAGACAGTCAACATCTTCAAAATTTTCAAAGTACTCGGCGTTGCCCGGTAAAAGTCAAAATTTCAACTTTTTGACGGAAACAAGAATTTGACAGTACCCGGCGTTGTTACATGTTGCCGGATAACTCGGACTGCTGTTATCTTTTACGCAAGTCAAGCAAGTTGCTGCTGTCAAGGTTCCAGTGCTGTCGGTTGTTGAGAAGGTCAAGTGCCGGTTGAAACGGGTTGTTTTCTGAAGAAGGCCAAGTACCGATTTCCATCAACTTACTTTTGGATTAGAAGGTCAAGTGCCGAAACAACTCAACACACAGTATTTCAGAAGCTCTTGTACCATCGTGTTAGCAGTGGAAGCAGTTCAGATGTGCCATCATCGTTGGAGCTTCGCTCTTTAGGACGTTGATTGACATCCGTTTTTTCTGCTGTTCGACGATTGGAAGCCTATAAGTTAAGTGGCCTGTTTGTATGTAAACTGTGCCCTTATACTTCTGCTGAGTCTTCTGTGTATCATCTCATTCTATATGTTATATGTCTATATGTTATTTGTATATTTATATGTTTATATTTCAGCGGGTTCTCGGTTGGGTGGTGTCTCCGTTAGATTATGCCACGTCATAGAGGTCGTCTATTGTGAGCGTTTTCTGTAGGGTTTGCAAATTTCCGATACTGGAATTTGCTAAGCGACTTCTGTTGCTATTTATGTTAGCTGTGATGACATGTTTTAATATTGTTTTCGTTATTATTTCGCATTCTTTAGTTTTGTTTTGATTTGTTTGTATTTGTTAGCCTACTCTTGTCTATAATTTAGTTTCATACAACATTTTTGTTTATACACTGTGGTGTCATGTATTTTGTTTAATTCTATCGTAGATATCGTCACATTTTTTGTGATATTTCATTAATTTCTGCTTTATTTTTAGTTGATTTCTGCGAACGTTTTTGTATTGTTGCTGATCTTTGTTATTGTTTACATTGTTATTGTTTACATTGTTTGCATTGTTTACATTTTCAATGTTTACATTCTGCATGTGTTTACATAGTCATTGTTTACAGTTATAGTAATTAGTTAATGGGCTATGCTAATGCACTGTTACTACTACACTGATGATAAATGAATGATGAATAGTGTTGTGCACTATTGAATGAGAAGTGCACTTATGATCAAGAATTGATTGGTGATATTTCATATACAAGTTCTTTGATTGGAGACTTGTTTCCCACAGAGACTGGGATAATATAATGTGATGTGAATATACAAGTGCTTAATTAAGACTTGTTACACTTAGGTTTGAAATAAATTAGTTAATTATTTCAGGTTTTGGACGCATATGTTAGACAACATGTCTACATTTGAGCACTTTATTGAGCAGGGTAAATTGCTTGGGAAGACTGGTGATAAGTTAGAAGAATTTGCAACTGCTCGATATGATAAAGCAATGGAAGCTGAACAAAAGAAACTGCAGATGCAGGTGGATGAAAAAAGATTCCAAATGGAAATGGAAAAACAAAAAAGGGAATTAGAAGCTGAGGAGAGAAAACTCCAGCTACAGCTAGAGGCTGAAAATAAAAGACTTGAAAAAGAGGCTGAAAATAAAAGACTTGAAAAAGAAGCTGAAAATGAAAGACTTCAAAAAGAGGCTCAGGCTGAGGAAAGAAGATTACAGAGAGAGTCTGATGAGAGGAAAGCAAAAATGGAACATGAAGAAAAGGTCTTAGCTTTAGAGTTGGAAAAATTGAAATTGACGAGCATGAGGGTGGATGAACCTGACAAGAACAATTATGAGGTTGTCAGGGCCGCTTTGTTAAAGAAATATCAGCTTAACGAAGACGGCTATCGTCTACAATTTAAAACATGTTACCTGAAAATGGAGTTGAATTCTCCGAGTTTATTGCAAGAATACGCATTACTTTCTCACGATGGGTTGAACTATCTAAGACGGAAAAAACTTATGAAGGACTTATGGACTTAATACTTAGAGACAAAGTCATGTCGTCTGTCAATGAGTCTTTCCTTGCTTTTCCTTCATGAACGTAAACCTAAAACAATAAAAGAAATGGAAGATTTCTGTTGCCAATACGTAACTGCGCACCCACACATAACCATGGGTAACTCTAAGGTGAAAGAAGGTTTACCAGTTGCTTCGGCAGCTCCGTATGGCCAAAACTTTGCTCGTAGATTCCAACAAAATTTTGATAGAAAGAGTAGCGGTAATTTCTGTCAAAATCATGGAAATCAATTTCATGGTGATTCTTCTTCGAAGAATTGGAGACAACCTGATAGTACTCGTTACTATCACCCTAATAATTATAGGCATTTCAAAAGAGGATATGGTAATAGAGGTTATTCCTGCCGAAGACCTCAGAACCAAACAAATAGATGTTCGCATCAATGTGAACATGATTGTAATCGTGGAAACTGGAATTCGAACCAGGATAACAATTACAATAGAGACAATAATAACTGCAGAGATAATAATAACTCTGATAACTTCAGAGGTAATAATAGTCGGGGTAGATCTCAACACAAAAAAAAGAGATATCAGCAGGCTAATGCTGTACAACAGGAAACTGAGGGAGCCTGTAATCATGTTGTTGATAGTAAAAACTTTGACGCTGTCACTAGTTCTGCTTTTGACTTTGAGAGAGCAAACAAATGCCCCCAATGCAGTACTTTATTCGAACCGGGTACCATAACTACTTTGAGTTGTGGTCAACCACTTCCCGCTCTTCCTGCTGCTGTTGCGCATGACGGGAGGGGTTCTTTAATTCTACATAAGGGTCTTGTTAATGATACTCCGGTCTCACTACTTTTCGATTCCGGATGCACCACTATTGGTGTTAGACAATCGCTTGTAGATCCATCTTGTGCTACAGGAAGGGTTATTAAATGTGTCACATTTGGCGGCACTCTAGAAACATATCCTACTGCTGTAATTCGCATTGCCACTCCTTTCTTTACTGGAGATGTGCATGCTTGTCTCTTACCTAATCCTATTGCGGACCTTATTATTGGTCGTATTCACGGAGTTAGGGAGTGTACCCCACAGCAGAGTGCTGCTTGGGAAGATAATAACATGCAAGCTACAAATGCAGTAGTTACAAGAGCACAAGCTCTACAAACACCCGAAACTTCACTGAATAGTGATAATGAAGTTGATAGCCAAGATAGTCACTTAGTAATCACTCGTGACTCTTTCATAAAATTGCAAGAAGAAGATCCTTCTTTAAAAAAATTCTTCGTTCTTGCGAAGAAAGGTGATCCGAATCAGGATACAAATAGAAAAGCTTGGATTGCAATGAGAAACGGCGTACTTGTACGTATGGTACAAGATTCGACTACGTCGGCACATTCGCAAATTCTTGTTCCCAAGAGCATGAGAGTGCAAATATTACAACATGCTCATGACTCGCAATGTGCTGGACATATGGGTTTTTCCCGTACGAAGTCGAGAGTCCTTGCGGCTTTCTTTTGGCCTTTTGTCAATAAGGACATTCGTATTTACTGCCGATCATGCAAGGTATGTCAGGAGGTCAAATCTAGAGGACCACGACATGCTGCGCCTATCCAGGCTGCTGACATTCCTATTCGGCCGTTTCAGAAAATGGCCATAGATATTATTGGCCCTTTTAAGGTCAAGTCGGCCAGAGGACCTCAGTTTATCCTTACATGTGTCGATATGTGCACCCGTTGGCCAGAGGCTATTCCTCTTAAGAGCATATCTACTACAGATATCGCAGATGCTCTTTGGTTGATATTTTCTCGCTTGGGGTTCCCCAGAGAAATATTGTCAGACCATGGCACTCAACTCATATCTGACACTATGTCACAGGTAATGTCTACCTTACATATTGAACGATCTCTCAGTAGTATCTACCATCCTATGTCTAATGGGTTAGTTGAGCGTCTGAATAGAACGCTCAAGACTTTGCTTGGTAAGATAACTGAAGATCATCCTCAAGATTGGGACAGGGTTTTACCCGCGGCTCTCTTTGCCTATAGAGAAGTCCCTAATGAACACACAGGATTTTCTCCCTTCGAACTTGTCTTTGGCGCGCGTCCACGCGGCCCTATGTCTTTATTACACGATCTCATCACTGCCGATGATATTAGCGATGAAACTCAATCCTCATATGAGTATGTCATTGCTCTTAGACAAAAGATCATTGAGGCATGTAAGCTAGCAACTGCTTCATCAGAAATTGCTAAAGAGAAGGCAAGACAGTTTGCTAACAAGAATAGATGTCTACGACAACTTTGTCCAGGTGACAAAGCATTCGTCCTACTCCCCAGTAGGGAAAATAGACTTCTTATTGCATGGAAAGGTCCGTATGCAATAGTCTCTCGGATTTCCGATGTTGACTATGTGGTCGATATTGATGGAAAGCATAAAACTTTCCACATAACCATGCTTTCGGAATTTCACGAACGTCCGGACTATTTGCTGCCTATTTTCCAGGCAACGGATGATGCTCCTGCACCTCACGGTCATTATTCATCCCTGTCTGTCATACAGGATGAGGAATCTACCTTCTCTGATGTTAATCTTCCCCTTCCAGTGGTTCCATTACATTCTACGGAATCTTGGAAAAACGTTTCTGTTTCTCCTAATCTTTCTGGTGACGAACATCGACAGTCTCGTCGATGTTACAAACATTTCAGGATGTTCTCACTGACATTCCTGGACACACAGATGTCATAGAACATGACATAATTCTTACCGACAATAATCCAATTAGGGTTAGGCCTTATCCTATTCCTATACACTTTCAGTCGCAAGTGGAAAGGAATTGGATGAAATGATTCAATTAAATATAATTGAACCATCGACTTCACCATATTCTTCTTCCATGGTTATTGTCCGGAAGAAGGATAAGAACATACGAATTTGTGTTGATTATCGCAAATTGAATCAGGTCACAAAGTTCGATGCTGAACCGATGCCTTTGTTAGAAGATCTACTGATTAGACTTTCTAATTCTAGATTCTTCACTAAACTTGACTTGTCTAAAGGTTATTGGCAAGTGCCTTTAGCAGAGCATGCCAAAACTCTTACTGCTTTTTCTACACCTAGGGGTCTATTTCAATGGAATGTTATGCCTTTTGGTCTCATGAACGCCCCTGCCACTTTCGTTCGCATGATGCGTCGAATTCTGTCACATCGTTCGGATGTCATCGCATACTTAGATGACCTCTGTCTCTTCAGTGATACCTGGGAAGATCACTATTTAGGGTTATATGACTTACTGTCCACTCTACGTGAGAATAATTTGACAGCAAAACCTTCTAAAGCTTTTGTTGGTTTTGGTGAAATCTCTTTCCTGGGTCATCGTGTTGGTCATGGTCTCTTGAAGACAGAAGACCACAATACTTCCAAAATACTGAACATCTCTGTTCCTAAAACGAAGAAACAAGTTAGGAGTCTCTTAGGGTTAATTCAATTTTATGGGAGATTTATTCCAAATTTATCTTCGATCATGGCACCTCTCTCAACATTGTTGAAGAAAGGTTCGCCTAATCTGGTCCGTTGGTCTGAAGAATGCCAATCTTCACTAGACCAAATCAAGATATATTTTCTTCTCCTCCCATCTTAAGATTACCTACTCTTGATAGGACTTTTGTTCTTCGGAGTGATGCTTCATCCACTGGGATTGGAGCAGCACTGATGCAAGAATATGCAAATACTCTGCATCCTGTTATGTACATTTCTAGAAAACTAAATGCGGCAGAGAGGGGAAACTACTCGGTTTTAGGACCGTGAGTTGTTAGCGAATGGTTTGGTCATTCTAAAGCTACAAAGATACCTCCTGGGCGCACAGTTCATGCTAGAGACGGATCCGAAAGCTCTTACAGCTATTCAGACTAAGAATTTGAAGAGTTCGAGAACCACTAGATATGCTATAGCTCTTCAACCTTTTCACTTCACGGTACGAGCTATCCGTGGTGCGGATAATGTGATGGCTAACATTTTGTCTAGATGCCCACATGACTCCAACTAATACTTCTGTCCTATATTCTTTTTTCCATATATTACAGAGTCATAACACACCTATATTTCTACAATAGATTAGCACATCTGTACTTACTTTATATGTACACACTATCGTGCTTTGTTGTCATCTTCTTCTGTTCGTTTTTTAAGATGATAGAGGAGGACTGAGTAGTTAATATAAGGGCCGTTAGTTTACTAAACAGCCACAATTATTAATAATGTATTGTACCTTATGAAGCATATTAGTTATTAATTAGCATTATATTGCTTGTACTTTCTCAGAATGTCATTGTTGAGCTGAGGACTTACCTTACTAGTATCAAGCATGACGAGTTCTAGATTGTGTACTTACCCTCGGAATACCAGAGCATATGTCCTGGATCGTCATGTAGTTTAACTTTACTATGTACTTATGTCATTACATGTCAAAGAATGTACTATTTAAATTTTCCTATCAGATTTGTACATCCATTTTTAAAGACAATATTAGAGTATGCTGTTTAATGATGATTATAGTAACTTGCATACGTATATTGTGTTTACATGCTAACGTGATGTGTGTTGGTGACACCTCCCCGATGTGAATATTTTTTGAGACATATTTATTTTTCTGGTGAGGTATATCCTCACCAGACACTCTATCTTTAGCCTCATGTTAGGCAATTTAATTAATTATCAGCGCATAATTCGTGCGTTTTGAGCCGCTTATCGCATGCTCTTTGATATTTTAAAAAAAAAAAATATGTTCCACATTTTTTTTTTATCGGGAGCAGATGGTGATATGTTGCGTGATAAATTCTCGCAACTTCATTTTATTACAATATCTATTTTTATAACGCAAGGGCAACAACTGCTTGAAATTTATAGTCACTTTTCTCGGTAAGCATTTGTCTTCTCGCGTTGGGATTGAATGCAGTTAAGTTTTGAGCTGTGGTCTTTTTGCGCTGGACTGCGCATGACTGGTCTTGTTTTTGGTCGATCGGTTTCCGCCCACCACTAGTGGAGTGAGCGATTTGAATGGCGAAAGAGATGCCTCGTTGAAGAGGGGATCTCCGCTATTTTTTGTTCTGTCAGGGATGTGTAGTCCTCTTAATGGATATTTCGTTTATTCGAGATAAGACCTCTAGTGTTTCCCACATGTCGGGAGGCGTGATATTTCTGTGTATTTCCTGAAGGCAAGGTAAATTGACTTTTCATTAACTCTATCGATTTTGGGTCGTGAGCGATTTCGATTCATAGCCTGTCTCGAAAGTCGTCGTTCAGCTGTAAACTGTGATTCTCAACACAAAACTGCGTAAGCTGGACCCAGGAATCTGGCTCGCCACTGTAAAGACGTTATTTCTTACTACACCTGTAGTACACCACTGTAAAGTATCAGTCTGTCTGCTCTGTAAGGAAGAGTGGTGTGTTGTTGAGATCAGGCATGCTCCAGTCTACCCAGCTGTAAATGGGTAACTCACCCTAGTCCTGAGTTAGGGAAGGCAAAGGCTCCAGGGGAAGCAGGCCCTAAACTTGGTCACTTCAGCCGACGCAGGATGGTGTATGTATGAAGTAGTAGTGTAGAGTGTGATTACCGCGAATGGTGTACTGTTCGTGTGCTGACCAATATAATCACTCATACACATGTGTCTACAAGGCACCAATGCAGACTGCTGGAATCTTAGTTTACTCAATTTATTCAGACGTACACACTGGGACATACGAGTACATCAGGCTTTGTTGACATAACAATTTGTAGGTATACATAGCAGATCTGAAGTCATGACACATGCAGAAATAATGGGTAGTACATCAAAGTTCAATGTCATGATACATCATCTTATGAAACCACGAAAAGGGGGTTTCTAGCAGGATTGAGATCTCTCTGTCACTGTCCGATAATAAGATAAATAATCTGTTCTCTTGGCAGTGATCAAAACAGACGATGACCGAAATCCAACATGGCTACCTTCCTGAGTTGTCGTTCACTCATTCATAGGAAGAATATCAGCCAAAGTTAATTTACAATGGATATATAAAGGATTTCATGAATGGTTCCATGCAGCACTACGGTGATGAGGTTAGTTCACGTAGCCATAACCGCTGCAGGAAAATCTGTCATCTTCGTCGATACAAAACACGACACTAGCATATCGAAGCACCCAAAAGTCAAGCTAGGCCTAACCGACGAGAGATCATCAAAAATACGAGCTGGGTTTACCTGGAGTCCGAATCATCTATATACTGACATAAGGAGAGTCTCTAACACAAACTATCGTAGAGACACTATCTCCTCCAGAAGAAAAAACCACTTCGTAAGACATTTTTTCTTGACGAAGGGACCAGCTCTTGAAAAACGTACCCCGCCATTCTTAGCAGTACATCGGAACTCATCACGACTTGTTAAGACAACTCATACTTCCGCTAACAAGAATCTAGTCCCTCATACCCATCCAAAATATACAATATAGGACTGATTCTACTTGTACTAATAATATGTAATACATATGAATTCAGGCCATAAACACAATAAGCAAATTAATATATTTTCTGGCCCTAAAATTAAGTACAAACGCAAGCGTACTATTCTTGCGCTGGATCGATATCCAGACCGATTACTCCTATAATCAAAAGTGTGAATCAAACATGGATTATCTCGCTTTTACAATAAACAGCATTTTCATACACAGATGGATGCATGACTATAGTTTTCCCATATTAAATAACCATATCGATTTTTTTGTAATATGTGCGTCAAAAATATGCACGCAACATATACGTCGTGAGTTTACTGACGTCCTATGTGGATTGCCCTGTTATTTTTGTATGAACATTGTTTGACTGAACACATCTGCACACTACACAAAACCAGACATGCGGATACCATCCATCATCATATGGCATCACGCATCAATGGTCTAGAAGTGTCTGTTTAGACATCCGTACCTCTGCTCTGTCTGAGCCTGAATTCTGAGACATAGACTTGGCTTCATGTGGTGCAGTCATATTTACCACTGAAGATGGTGATGCACCTGGCAAAGGAGTGGCATGATGAGTATTCCTAGATTCAAGTTTATCCCTGGATTCCATATTTGTAGGTTGAAACTGAGTTTCCTTTTTTTCCTTACACAGGAGGGATTTTTCTTGTCATTGTCTCTCATGTTCCACTTTCTCTTCCTTGCATTTTGCTCTCCCTTCCTTCCTTTTCACTTCTCTCATCCTGTATTTTTCCATCCTTTGTGAAACAAAAGTATCCAGTTCTTCTCCGGAGAGTTCACACTCAATGGCTAACTCTGTCCAGAATGTTCTCCACTCATTCAACTCTACAGATTCTTCCATTATATCCGTAGTGGTTCGTTGAGCGAGTATGAGATCTCTAACTCACAAACAATAATTAAGGCAAAAATGCTTTCTATAGTCTTAACTATACTAAAGTATTACAAAACCATATATTAAATCAAACCAGCCTTATATAACCATCAAATTAAAATTAAGTTAACAATAGGTAACTAATTACTAGCAGTACCACCAAGAAGAGTTCTCATAACACAACTTAAAATCTATGTATCTTGCAAAAATTTATATGTATTTAAGTCTAGGGTAATTTATATGTCCCCTCTTTAATCTAATCCTAGACTTGGACACCAATAAGTGACAAGTACCTACAGCAGTAGTGGTCTAGGAAAGATAAAGAGTTTTCATATCTCAGACATGTGTCTAAATATGAAATAAGAGTTTATCCCGGACGAGCGTCCCACTTGTCGCGAGGTGTTTTGATGAGATAGGACAGCTTGGATGGAATGGAAGAATAAAGATAATAATGTCTTATTGATAGCTTCCGAGTTTGAAGAAACTGCCTCTCCTCGGGAAATAGTGTACTAGAAATTTACTTAAAAGAGAATTCTGGTGACACTAAACAGGATATTTTCTGGACGATAAATTCTTCCTCAGGAATCCTACAAAAGGACTGTGTAAAGCACATAAGGTTGAGAAAGAGATTTGGTGTCCAGCCACATTTAAAATATCCCGACCCAATAGAAGTTAATTGAATTATGGCTGAGCCCCCAGGGTGTAGATTTATATTTAAAACAAAATACAACCCAAATAAAGTTAACAAGAAAAATAACAACAGACTCTGTTATGTAAAGTTGAATAAAAGGGTATAGAATCTCACATTTCTTATTATACATATAAATATGAAAAAAAGAGTTTAGCTCTACTGTTTAGAAAAGAAAAAAAAACAACTAGTATGTCATCATATGGACCAGAAGATCTTTTCTATGGTAGTTTTGCTGGTAGGTGTTAATACTCATCTCCTCAAGGACTGTAGTAGCTGCGGAGATGATTTGTGTTCGGACTCTCTTGGTTTTGTATGCTCCAGCACCTTGGTCTCATAACAGTTAATGGGTTCAGAGGGTGTCAGAGTTTGCTTCCCTGGACTCAGTGCACATCACAGATAAGGATGGGGTAAGTCACCTCTGCTGAATATCTCTTCTGCTTATGGGATGTGTGGTATGGTTACTGGGTGATAGGATATGGTTGGGTATGATAACCTATTTGATAGGGTATGGTGGGTAAGGATAATCTTTGGTACCATGGACGCGTACCCTGGTTTGTACCCTGGACCTGGTTTAGGTATCTGGTAACCGCAACCTGGTTTAGTACTGTGTAACCACAACCTGGTTTAGTACTGTGTCACCACAACCTGGTTTAGTACTGTGTGACCGCAACCTGGTTTAGTACTGTGTGACCGCAACCTGGGTGGACTGGAAACAATTAAAGTACCGTTAGTGGTTTTCAAGAGCAATCATCTCCCAAGTCTGATGGCCGGTAAGCGTCCATCAGAAATTAAATTAACACAAGGTTAACTACCATTCATTAACAATGTGTGATCTATTATCTATGAACTACTCCTTCTTAACTGACATTATAGCGTATCTTGAGTTCTCAGTCTCTATCTGGCTGTCTGCTTATTTACAGCAGTGGTTTTCCCCATGTGGGCAATGAGTTTCACAAACTGTGAGGTAGGGGCTGGGGTCATCAAATGGTTGAGAACCACTGGTTCACCTAGTGCCCATAGAGCAGTATTTTAATTTTGGGGTCACTGTCAACAATGGTTTGAGAACCACCGGGTAATAGTTTCCTATGCTGCTTTAACATGTTGGGGTGTCATTGCTGCCAAGGTCTGAGAACCAATGATTTACATTCTTGCTTACTCGAGCAGTAAATCATTTGGAGGGTAGTCATGGTCTCAAGGCTTGAGAACTGCTGACTTACATTTTGTCAGTCAAGTGGTAAATTCATTAAATAGCTAAATAATTGCAAGCATTCTTAAAGTCCTGGTTCCTGTAGAAAATAACATTCATATAACTGATAATAAAATAGTTCTTCAATCATCAAACATGGTATGTGCATAAGATTGCATTAAATACATATAAAGAACATTCCATGATGCAAAAATTAATGTCCCATATTTCACAAAGGGAGAAGAAGTGATTGAGAACACTTGTATCAAGTTTGTAGTCTTGACAGAGAACACAGAAGCCTTATAAGAAATAGAAAATAGAAGGACCACTAATACACTTCTGTTTTGCTTGGATCAATATGCAAATCTCAAAGTAACAACAATAATATACATCAATTATTTTAACCCTGTCTTATTTCTGCCAGGCTGTGAGATAAAGATCAGGAGTTAATTAGGTCTAGGACCTCAGCAAACTCATACATTAGTTTGAGTGCTCTGTAAATATGCAAATAATAATTATTGTCACTGAAAATGGAAATGCATTTAAACTTTAACAAAAAGTTACTGCAATAGCAAGCTGTTGATAAACATATGATTATTCATGTTATAAAATCAGCAGTATTAGTTAGATCTACTTACTTCGCTCAACTGAATTCACTACCGATATTTTGCAACAAGTACAAATGCCCGACAGAGGCCCATACAATCACATCTGCTTCGAACGATGGTTACAAGAAGAATGCTTAAAATTCCCTCCCAAAATTCCAGGTGAGGTTCCCGGGCAGGGGTGGGCTGTGTTTGGGTGGCATTGTAGCAAATACATCTTGGTCACAGGGATATCAAGTATCTTCAATTGTAACTGGCCCTAGCATCCACCGTTGCCGGCTGTTTTACATGCTTCTAGCTCGTGAACAAACAAAAGACGGTCGACTTCCTGTTCGTAGCCTGTTTTTCACCTTTCAAGTAGAATGACTTTCGCTGGCGAAGTGAATACTTTATTACCTCTGGCCATGTGAATCCGCTAGCGAATAGTGAAATCTAAGACTAGCGAGAGAGAGAGACTTTTGGTTTCTTGTCTAATGATAGGAGAAATTTGTAGAGGGATAAAAAAATAGACAGAAGAAAAAGTCGGGGAGAGTCGTTCCACGACATTCACTTACGACCACTTCTGCAGATGGCGAGAGTGAGGCGATAATATATGTAGATTCTATTTCATCTAGATCTTAATATAGACCTGGCTTCGGCATTGGTGCGATAAAAGTTGTTTGATTCGCAGAATGAGATAGAATTTATGTAGATTTTCCAAAAAGGTGCCAACATCTGGCAAGAGTCTGCTAGTTACAACTTTCACTTTGATTCTTTGTCAGTTTCAGTCAGATATTTATACCCCAGCAGTTTAGACTTCATTCATTGAGTACTGCCACAGCTTTAGAGAGACATCTAGCGCGAGTTCTAGAATCACCGTAATAGTAGAGTCTTAGTTTCTCGTGGAGAAAATCTTAGAAGTTTATGTGAAGGTAAATATATATATATATGACTAGTATTGTCGAGTGATAGAATTGTTAGAGGTAATTATATCTTCACTAGATTGTGTGCAGAGGGATTTACTAGTTTAATCGTCATTATAAATTCTCTAAGTTGACTGTGTTACAGTGGATAGCGGAAAAATTATAATTTCTAGCTAAAACTCATTCAGCTATAAATAAATTTAATGTAATTGCTAGTAACCAGTCAGAGAACATTTTAACTAAGTAAATGCACTGATTCATCATGAGTGTTGACGAGATATGTATTTATTTATAATTCATGATGATTGATTTTTTTTAAATGACTAGAATTTATTTCACGGGAGTTTTAAACGATAAGACAAGCTCTAAGTTTGCGGTTTATAATTTAAAGTTAAATGGCTGAAGTGAACATATTCTATTTACGCTTAGGATTGGGTATACTATTAGGGTTGAGTATTTATGTTTTTCTCTTCCTTTTATACAGTATCTGGGTCAAGCCCAAAACCTACCAGTGGTTTCTGTTTATGTATAGCAGAGAATAACTAGACGAAAAGAACTATTTTTCTGAAATTTATATGGTAACTGGCATTGAGTTCCAGAGTTCTTTTCCAATAACAAGTTTTACAGTCGGCCCGTGGTGGCGACTAAACCAAACATTTAACACAATCAAACCTGTGACATTACTTGTATAACAACCACTGTGTTGAGAAGAAGATAAATCCTGAACAGAGTTATTTACCTGCAACTC
This sequence comes from Oreohelix idahoensis, assembly GCA_024509875.1. NCBI lineage: Eukaryota > Metazoa > Mollusca > Gastropoda > Stylommatophora > Oreohelicidae > Oreohelix > Oreohelix idahoensis. Next base: position 105,126 of record JAMPIV010011640.1, read on the forward strand.
GAGGTAACGATCGATTATTTCGAGCTACTGTACCCTTGTGAACATTAGACATCTTAATTGTTTACTACCTGAACAAAAATTGAAGTGACATTTATCAGCATCCTACGTACCATAGTGAAGCGAGCGCTTCCCAAGATTTGAATTTATTAGCATTGGAGAAGCAGGGGCTTGTTTCGCCTAAACACACCACTGGATGGGCTGTATGTTCCTTAAACAATTGTTCCAGATGTGGTGAGAGTGCCTATTAGGTAAGAGAGCATGTCTTGTGATCACAAGTGTGTCAGAGCGAGAAAATGCAAGGATGATTAATTCTTTGATTCTATAATCCATATATCCATTGATTGTTTTTCTTCTTAAAGATTACATATGCTATCTATTTCAGAGTAGATTACAGGAGAAACCTCTGTTATTTACGGTAGAGAGAAATCCTAGACCATAGTGTATAAATCTGTGACTCTTTGGGGCGAATAACTTTTCTTATAACGGGATCTTGGTTCAACAGAGGGGGAAAGGATTACACCTATGGGTCAACTTTGTTATTGATTCCTTAACCTATGTTTATTTGAGTATTGATTTGATAGTCTAACTTTATTTACTGTGTTGTGAAATTCTTTATGATAAATAAAATTTACATAAACTTATTCAAGTGTGTCGGTCAGCTCGTCCCAAAATATCTATATTCCATTGTTATAGTTTTCACGTTTGTACGTCAAACTGTCGTCACGTATATGTGTGTGTCGGTGAGTGGTTGATATATAGTACATCTATATAACTGAGTTATCTGTCTGACAAATACTTTCTGTTGTAGAGATAGGCTGAGCAAGAGGATCTCCTCGAGTCTCAGGGACAGAATTACCTAGTTTCCACCATCTCACTCGTGAAAATCTATTTCTATTATTATCTCTCACTGAGTCACCTCAGGTTCTAATCTATTCAGAAGGGACCAATCTGTGTCTTAATTCCCCTATCATAAATCTACGACAAGCATAAGAAGAAGAAGAAGGTGTAGCATAAGAAGAAGAAGGTGTAGCGTAAGAAGAACAAGAAGAAGAAGAAGAAGAAGAAGAAGGAGGTGTAGCATAAGAAGAAGAAGAAGGTGTAGCATAAGATGAAGAAGAAGGTGTAGCATAAGAAGAAGAAGAAGGTGTAGCGTAAGAAGAAGAAGAAGGTGTAGCATAAGAAGAAGAAAACGAAGAAGAAGAAGAAGAAGAAGAAGGTGTAGCGTAAGAAGAAGAAAAAGAAGAAGAAGAAGAAGAAGGTGTAGCATAAGAAGAAGAAGAAGGTGTAGCATAAGAAGAAGAAGAAGAAAGTGTAGCGTAAGAAGAAGAAGAAGAAGAAGAAGAAGAAGAAGAAGAAGAAGAAGAAGAAGAAGAAGAAGAAGAAGAAGAAGAAGAAGAAGAAGAAGAAGAAGAAGGTGTAGCATAAGAAGAAGAAGAAGGTGAAGCATAAGAAGAAGAAGAAGAAGACTCTTTCAGGCCACAAATCGAGGATTCCTCAGCATAAGAGAAACTGGCAAGAAGACGAAGATGGCTGCATATAGCTCCGCCTATGTTACAGTCTGGATGCGAGTCATGGACAATGACTACGGCCCCCAAAAGCCAGCTCCAAACTTCAGAAATGAGGTTTCTGAGGAAGGTGGTTGAAGTAACAAAAAGAGACATGGTATGCAAGCAGACGATACATCGTGGCCTCAAATCTCAGCCCGTGCAGACCAAAGTGCAACTCCCCCTTTATGATGGTTTGGCCATGTATGCAGAATGGGAGAAGATCGGCTACACGATTTGAAACTAAGAGCCAGGGATCCAGACTTCCAGGACGACCCAGAGTTCACTGGGAGGACAACGTTAGACAATTTCTGTAGGACCGAGAACTAGACTGGAACTAGTTCAGGAGGAAGACAGCCGATAGGATAGTATGAGGCTCTCTCTGGTAAACCTCTAGAGAAGAGGAACGACTAAGTTAGTAAGTATGTAAGTAAGTGAGTTAGTGAGTGCATGAGTGAGTAAGTGAGTGAGTGAGTGAGTGAGTTAGTGAGTAAGTACGTAAGTGAGTGAATGAGTGAGTGAGTGAGTTAGTGAGTAAGTACATTAGCGAGTTAGTGAGTGAGTGAGTGAGTGAGTGAGTGAGTGAGTGAGTTAGTGAGTAAGTGCATTAGGCAGTGAGTGAGTTGGTGAGTGAGTTAATGAGTGAGTGAGTGCGTGAGTGAGTTAATGAGTGAGTTAGTGCGTGAGTGAATTAGTGAGTAATTGCATGAGTGAGTGAGTTAGTAAATGAGTGAGTGCATGTGTGATTGAGTGCGTGCTTGTGTTAGTGCGTGAATGAGTGCATGAGTGATTGAGTTAGTGTGTGAGTGAGTTAGTGAGTCCGTGAGTAAGTGAGTGCGTAAGTGAGTGAGTGCATGAGTGAGTGCGTGAGTGAGTGCGTTAGACAGTGAGTGAGTGCGTGAGTGAGTGCGTTAGACAGTGAGTGCGTGAGTGAGTGCGTTAGATAGTAAGTGAGTGCGTAAGTGAATGAGTGCATGAGTGAGTGCGTGAGTGAGTGCGTTAGACAGTGAGTGAGTGCGTGAGTGAGTGCGTTAGATAGTAAGTGAGTGCGTGAGTGAGTGCGTGAGTGAGTGCATCAGTGAGTGAGTGCATGCATGAATGAGTTAGTGAGTGAGTGAGTAAGTGAGTTAGTGCCTGAGTGAGTGAGTGCGTAAGTGAGTAAGTAGAGCCAGGTGGTAGTTCCCGGGAGTCTCAGAGGAGACCAAGACAGAATAAGATTACCACTCCCTCAGATATACCGGAAGAGGTTATACATAGGGCTTGCCCCCTCATCTTGTAAAACAAATTATTATAAAGACCACCGCTGCAAGTTCTGTCCACGTTTTCCTCATCATTTTCATTTCTTTTCTGTCTCCAGTTCACGTAGCAATAGCAATAGTTATGATAGTGGTAGTAGTAGACATAGTATATTGCTACACAACAGATTAGTATGGTAGTGGAAGTAGTAGAAATAGTTTATTGCTACACAACAGCATTAGCAACAGCAATGGTTATGGTGGTGGTAGTAGTAGAAATAGTATTTTGTCTCACAACAGCTTTAGTAAGTGGTTATGACTCTCCTTCTGATTAGTAGAGGCAGTAAATACATTTGCTATGACTTTAAAACAAAAACACATGGAGATATAAACAAGTAACAGATATGACAGGAATAAAGAACAGCATAGAAAGACCTTGAAATGATGGCACAAGATAACGCCTCACATCACAGAGGGTGCACTCAACATGATAATGCAATCACATAAACACGAAACAGACTTTAAAAAAGAACAAACAATTTCTGCTCGATAAAATAAAATATTTTATTACAAACTTAGAAATATTGACGGCGATATTAAATGGAGGAAAAAGCAAAGGTCACGAACAATCTTTTCTCAGCATTCCAATTGGTGCACGTTTCTTATTTTTCCATCAACACTTCACTATTGCACTGTCCGATCCTTTAAGGCGTATAAAATAAGTTATTGGGAATGTGTTACACACCAAGCACATCTCAGTTATTACCGCCTAAAAAATTGCTTTGAAGAGCTGTAAATATCTTAATGTATTATTTGAGAATATCGTAAATCCTACTGTTTTCAAACACTTACGACTCGAATAGAAAATAATCTAGTTGAAATAACAAGTAACACAGTTCCTAATGTAAAATTCAACTAGATAGCAAAAATTTTAATGCGATTTACAAGTTAAAAGTGTTAGCTGTCCATTCCTTGCATGTGCGATGTTAAAAACGAATGGGCTAGAAAATAATATTTACGCAAAAAAAGAAAACAAAAACCACTTATGGACCTGAAATATCACACTGCAAAACAACTCTTATTGATTTTAACTGAATATACAAGCCTGCAGTTTCTCCTCACTTAAGACTGAGATATCATCTTTGCAAAACTAGTTGCTCAAATTAAAGTTTTGTTTTTATTTTAAATGCACAAGCTGTGCTTAGACCTCCCGACGCAGGGAGTTGTCTGGAGAGGCCAAACAATTTACCAGAGGTATGGTTTCTATGTGCGAGTACTTCTACGTCATAGATTGTTACAAAATTAGTTTCTTTAACCTGTTAACAGTTTGCTGTATTAGTAACTGCCCTGGTGTAGGGGAGAAGAGAAGAAGAATATGCCTACTGCATCCTAAGGCATGTCGTACAAGGCGACTAATATGAGATTGGGCATGGGGCAGGCAACCTCTTTTTGTAAACCAAATAACAATAGAAACCTCTGCTACAAGATCACGTGACTGCTTGATGCAAACTCCCTGCAAGGGAACCAGTTGTAATAGTGGTTCCGTGCTCCGTAGGAGTGCAAAAGAAAATAATGATGACATCAATTACTCTAAGCAAAGTGTACAAGCTTAATTTATCATTGCAAATTTGGTTCTAGGATGTACAGTCTGTCTTTTCGACTAGCCCTGGACTTTTTAACTCTTTCGTTTTTTTGTGTCGTAGCATATACATACATTTTAAGATAGAGTGAGTGGAAGGCAGTAACAAAGTGATAATTGCCGTTTTTAATGGCAGATACATGTATAGATAATACAGAGCTCTCAGTTGTGAATGTCATAATACAAACCACTGAGTTTTAGCTAAACGTTTAACACAAGCCCTGGGTAGATCTCGGGGAATTCTAAGCAGACACGGAAAGAAAAGGACTACTCCCCCCCCCCTCCACACTCCCCAGGCATTTCGTATGAGGCGGCTAATATGAGGTTGTACATGTGGCTGGCATCCTCATCTTGTGAAGCAAATTTGCTACATAAACTATCACTGCACGAGCACATAAATGCTTTTGTGTAGGATACTTACCTGTGAATATTCACAGAAAAAAAAAAGTTCGGACGTTGGCGCAGCTGGCGAGTCCTATTTAGGGCTTTATGCTAGCAGATAGATCATGTTGTGCTAGCAGATAGATCATGTTATGCTAGCAGATAGATCATGTTGTGCTAGCAGATAGATCATGTTGTGCTAGCAGATAGATCATGTTGTCCTAGCAGATAGATCATGTTATGCTAGCAGATAGATCATGTTATGCTAGCAGATAGATCATGTTATGCTAGCAGATAGATCATGTTGTGCTAGCAGATAGATCATGTTATGCTAGCAGATAGATAATGTTGTGCTAGCAGATAGATCATGTTAGTCCTTGTCAGGACTTAGTATCTAACAACGCTGATCGGGTTAGCAGTCAACAGAGTTGACTTTTTTTTTGGGATGGTAAATGCCCTCTGATATAACCACATAGGCTGAAAGGAACGCGCTTCACCAGAAGGCAAAAACCGAACCAAAAAAAAAAACGTTTTGCGCAGGCTTATTGTAAGAGATCAGCTGCTATGTGTGTTAGCGCCGTGCTCCACAGGTAACGAAAACGGACATTGTGATGATGGTAATGATACTAAATAAGTTATCTTCAAAGATAACATATTTTAAATTTCCTTCCTTTTTCTTTTTCATTTAACATAACTAATGCACTTTTCCCCCTCATCTGTGTTTTTTTTTTCTTTTTGCTTGAGTCGTCTTTTCCCTTTTCTTTCCTAATTTTCCTGCCACATTCTTACTTGTTTTCTCTTGTCTGCTCCTATCCTTCTTTCTCTTTCTCTCTCTTATCACTCGCCAGCTTCTAACAACGATAAAAGTACCAATTTATCACACAAGAGTGCAGGTAACCTCGAACAAATGTAAGAAAACAAACCCTAACATATTGGAACATGAGCTATAATTACCACCAGACCACCACAACAAGGATAACTATACGACTTCAAGAAAACTTGGTAAAATGTATAAAAAAATATAACAATGTAATATTACAAACATATCAGCAAACCAATCCTTTTTTATTTATTTTTTAAAAATCAGCATTCTTACGTCAATATCATAAATCTGATATTTCACAATAGACTTGAGAACAATTTCTGTGCGTTCTTTTAGTAATCTCTCAAATATAGATGATTGTACGTTAAGTCTAGCAAATTAAATGTAAACAATTTGAGCGCTTTCATCGAAGTCCATTAAAGGATATGAAAATAATAAATATTTATAACTCCAGTAAGGCAAAAAAGAGAGAAACATGTACAGTAGTTGTTAAATAACACGACAAGTTATTAAATTATCGAGCCTTCGTCACCTTTCATCTACACGTACAGGTAAAGAGTATCTTGGATGAGGTGGTTAGGCCTGGCCTGGCGTGACCTTGTGGTATGTTAGTCTGTCAGGGCTTCTTAACCCGTAGTACCCGTGGAGGTCAGTCAGTGGATTATAGGCGGTCGGTGCACATTATCTAAAAATTTGAATTTTATTTTCACCAACGTTTTTATTAGGGAAACTTTAAAGATTCTTGCGTTTAAAAGAGGAAATATATTCTTTTTTTTTTTTACATATTACTTTTATATTTCAATATGACCATAAGTAAGCTTTACTTAAATTTTTTCTTTGTAATAAAGTGTATTATTTATGTGTAGCATTTTTAATTATCTTTTATGAACACTTTTTTTTTCAAAGAAGGCGGTCCGTAGCCTTATCTGGACAATCAAAGGGGTCCATGACGCAAAAAAAGCTGGTCAGAAACACTGCTCTAAAATGCCGCTACGGGTCGGAACATCTACTACTGTACATAGTCCATGTACATCTACTACTGTACATAGTCCATGTACATCTACTACTGTACATAGTCTATGTACATCATGGCTGCGATTTTAAATTTGACGTGTAATTTTTTAGCTCGATAGGGTTTCAGCCTCAAAATGCAATAAAAATACATCATAATTTTTCTGTCAACGAGTTCCTTCACCACTGTTATTCCAAGAATATCAGTCATTTATTTAATTTTCGTGGCTAAGAATTCTTCACACCTTTCTGCTTTCCTAAACCATCTCATATCCAACGGCTATTTTATTTCGCGTTCAGTCGATAATGTTCGGGTTTCGCAATCGGAGTCCGCAGTCTTCAGTTGCAGCATTTTACTCCCGCTGCAATTTACTATCTTCGTCATTTTACCGTCCTCACCCCTATGAAGCATACAGCCACCACTGCATCTGTAGTCCCCTTGCAGGAGGCCTGCACTAAGCATTCCCATGCTCCTGCAGCGTTGTTTAGTTATATAGCTACCGTTTATTCTCGTAGAAATCCTGTTCAACAGAAATGACGTACATTCTAACACGTCTATGAGAAGATTTCTTCAGTGAAAAAAGAAATATGTTTTTTGAATCGTTTTGTGGTCTATTTTTATGAGCCATTTCACGTTTTTTTTTTTTTTTTTTTTTTTTTACTTAACAATTACTAATTTTACTCGCAGTTAATCCGTCAAGGAAATGCCATAAAGACATTACTCGATGAAAGCTCGACGTCTATAGAATGTCAAGGGTTAGAAAGATAATGGGAAATACATTTTATATCACAATTGTAGCACGGGAGTGAAAACCGTTCTGGTAAATGTACATTATATATATATATATATATATATATATATATATATATATATATATATATATATATATATATATATATATATATATATATATATATATATATATATATATATATATATATATATATATATATAGTGGACTTTCGTATAACGACGCCTGATGCGATTACACATAAAAGATGTTACCCGTATGCTGTGTCTGCATAACGACCACTATCTCACGTAACGAACAACTTATATTGGGTACACCGTTAAAAATGTAACGCGTTATATTTCGACCCACAGGCGCACATCCGCCATTCTACAAAAGATCATGGTCGCTACGTTAAGTCCACTATATTATGAAGTGTGAATATTCGGTAATAGTGAAGAGTTTTTTTGTAGTTGCAAGTAAGCGTTAATAAAGAAGTATAATTTATATAATTTAACCAACTAACGAGTAAAAATCATTACAAGAAATAGTCATAAATCAAACTTTGCAAAAAAAAATATTTTACTGTATTTCTTAAATATTGGTCGATTAGTGCCGTTTAACTAATTACTTTTTTTTTTACTGTTGTGGTTCGTGTATTTAGAATCACTAATGGGTTTAATCAACAACTTGTTATTGATTTTATTCTTGATCAATCACAACTAACATGTCTATCTGAAATTCTTTCACAAAATACAATATTACAGTAAATAAAGCTAAACTAGTGACAGCGATGCCCAATGGGCTGATCACCCGTTGGCTTGTCACACCGATTACGGAAACAACGGCAGATGGATCTATTTGTTGTTGCCCTAAAGACGCCGCTAGGCGTGATGGGAAACTACAACAGAGAAAATCAATCTGCTGTTGCCCTTAAGACGCCACAAGGCGTGATGGCCTCTGACTGCTTGGTCGGTCTTTGGCTAAGGACGGAAGAAGAAGAAGAAGTGACAGCGATAAAGTTGATAAATTATGTAACTTGTTTAGAAATAAAAAAATTCAAATTATAATATAAAAAGAAGAAAATGTTTAAACTACACCCTAAACTGACATAAAAATGTCTACAAATAATGAAATGAAGTAATCTACATAAATGGTTAAAAGTTTAAAAATCAAAACTGCTGTTTGTCCCAGCTGGGTTATACAAAACAATTAATAAGCAAATTAACAGCGTAAAAAAAATTACTCCATTTTGACGCGATGAAAAGAATGAACTAGATTTAGTTGTGACATCTGCACAGTCACTTTTTCATACTATATTCGTCCACACTTGATTATAACACTCTTCGTGTGGCGTACAGATAAGGTGTGTACGCGAAATCTTGATAGTTGTATGAAGTAGATGTGACAGTAGTATGTCCTAATTCTTGTAACAGTTGCGAAATCTTGATAGTTGTATGAAGTAGATGTGATAGTAGTATGTCCTAATTCTTGTAATAGTTGCGAGATCTTGATAGTTGTATGAAGTAGATGTGATAATAGTATGTCCTAATTCTTGTAATAGTTGCGAAATCTTGATAGTTGTATGAAGTAGATGTGATAGTAGTATGTCCTAATTCCTGTAATAGTTGCGAAATCTTGATAGTTATATGAAGTTGATGTGATAGTAGTATGTCCTAATTCCTGTAATAGTTGCGAAATCTTGATAGTTGTATGAAGTTGATGTAATAGTAGTATGTCCTAATTCCTGTAATAGTTGCGAAATCTTGATAGTTGTATGAAGTTGATGTGATAGTAGTATGTCCTAATTCCTGTAATAGTTGCGAAATCTTGATAGTTGTATGAAGTAGATGTGATAGTAGTATGTCCTAATTCCTGTAATAGTTGCGAAATCTTGATAGTTGTATGAAGTTGATGTGATAGTAGTATGTCCTAATTCCTGTAATAGTTCCCGAAGGTCTCTGAGGAAACAAAGACAGAGTAGAACGATTACTTCCTTGGGTATGACTTAATAGGCGACTAAAGTAGGCTGTGTATGGGACTGACAACCTCATCATGTAGGTCAAAGAGCTAGAGAAACCCCCGCTGGAAGAGTCCATGAAAGATTTCATGCCAGCTTCCTGCAAGGGAGGGCAGAGGTAGTGGGGACTTCCCATGTTCCACAGGGGGGCGAACAGGAAAATTAATGAACCACTACGTCCAATAAAAGTTATACCTGTTCACTCATACATGATTGACTAGGTGCTACGAACGCGACTATGGCACTGTTGAGCCTCAATACGTTATATGCCAGACCTTTAAAATAAACAGTGGCTATGGAAACCTTCATAGGTTTAAAGAAATTTACGTTTGAAATTGAAACAAAGTGCCGAGCGCTGTGAATTATAAGAGGTCCATGCGTTGACTAGATAGTAGACATCCGTTCATTTGTTTGTATGTGATTTAAGGACATCCGCTCATTTGTTTGTATGTGATTTAAGGACATCAGCTCATTTGTTTGAATGTGATTTAAGGACGTACGTTCATTTGTTTGTATGTGATGTTAAATGAAAACGCAATACTTAGTGTCCCTCAGTCAATAATCTTATTTTTTCTATGTGTGCTCAGGTCAGAGGTTACACAGAATTAGTGACTTCGTTTCTCGTCGACTCTCGCCCCCTGCTTTTTCCCCCACGACTTCTTTGTCATCCCCCTTTTGCTCTTTCCCGGATGTTGACATACTAGTGTCTAATATGATAGATTTGCTTAATGTGTCCCGAATTCTACGTTCACTTCTGTTTTTCGTTATCTAACAGCTGACGATCTCTTCTTTACGTCTGTCCCTAGATATTTCTGACTCTTCTGCATACATAGTTTCAGAATCCTACTTAGCTATCAGTTTAAGTTTGTGTTCTGTTGTGTTTTCCGTTTTTCTGCCCCGTCTACTCCATTCTTATTGTCTGAATGCGACCTTTTAATCAGTTCTGTCCCTGGCAGCATCTTAAAAGATTTCGTTTCCAACATGTCCGACAAATTAAAATGTCAGGGTCTAAGACCTTCGCTTCTTTCACATGATATTCAATCAGTACTGAAAGGTGCAATGTAAGGGACGTTCAACGAGTACAGAATAGTGTAATATAAGAGACGTTCAGCCACACAGAAAGGTGCAATGTAAGGGACATTCAACCAGTACAAAATAGTGTAATATAAGGGACATTCAGTCACACAGAAAGGTGCAATGGAAGGGACATTCAACCAGTACAGAAAAGCGTAATGTAAGGGACATTCAACCACACAGACAGGTGTAATGTAAGGGGCATTTAACCAGTACATAATATTGTAATATAAGGGACATTCAGCCACACAGAAAGGTGTAATGTAAGGGACATTCAACGAGTACAGAGTAGTGTAATATAAGGGACATTCAGCCACACTGAAAGGTGCAATGTAAAGGACATTCACCGAGTACAGAATAGTGTAATATAAGGGACATTTAGCCACACTGAAAGGTGCAATGTAAGGGACATTCAACCAGTACAGAAAAGTGTAATGTAAGGGACATTCAACCACACAGACAGGTGTAATGTAATGGACATTCAACCAGTACATAATAGTGTAATATAAGGTACATTCAGCCACACAGAAAGGTGTAATGTAAGGAACATTCAACCAGTACATAATATTGTAATATAACGAACATTCAGCCACACAGAAAGGTGCAATGTAAGGGACATTCAACCAGTACAGAAAAGTGTAATGTAAGGGACATTCAACCACACAGACAGGTGTAATGTAATGGACATTCAACCAGTACATAATAGTGTAATATAAGGGACATTCAGCCACACAGAAAGGTGTAATGTAAGGGACATTCAACGAGTACAGAATAGTGTAACATAATGGACATTCAGCCACACAGAAAGGTGTAATGTAAGGGACATTCATCCAGTACAGAATAGTGTAATATAAGGGACATTCAGTCACACAGAAAGGTGTAATGTAATGGACATTCAATGAGTACAGAACAGTGCAATATAAGGGACATTCAGCCACACAGAAAGGTGTTTTGTAAAGGACATTCAACGAGTACAGAATAGTGTAATATAATGGACATTCAGCCACACAGAAAGGTGTAATGTAAGGGACATTCAAGTATTACATAATAGTGTAATATAAGGGACATTCAGCTACACAGAAAGGTGCAATGTAAGGGACATTCAACCAGTAAATAAAAGTGTAATATAAGGGACATTCAGCCACACAGAAAGGTGTCATGTAAAAGACATTCAACGAGTACAGAAAAGTGTAATGTAATGGACATTCAGCCATACAGAAAGGTGTAATGTAAGGGACATTCAACCTGTACAGAATAGTGTAATATAAGGGACATTCAGCCACACAGAAAGGTGCAATGTGATGGACATTCAACCAGTACATAATAGTGTAATATAAGGGACATTCAGCCACACAGAAAGGTGCAATGTAAGGGACATTCAACCAGTACAGAATAGTGTAATATAATGGACATTCAGCCACACAGAAAGGTGTAATGTAAAGGACATTCAACGAGTACAAAATAGTGTAATACAGGGTACATTCAGCCACACAGAAAGGTGTAATGTAAGGGACATTCAACCAGTACAGATAAGTGTAATACAGTATAAGGGACATTCCACCAAACAGAAGGTGTGATATAAGGGACATTCATCCAGTACAGAATAGTGTAATATAAGGGACATTCAGCCACACAGAAAGGTGTAATGTAAGGGACATTCAACCAGAACAGAAAAGTGTAATGTAAAGTGTAATAGAATGTCCCATTCAACCAAACAAAAAGGTGTAATATAAGGGACATTCAACCAGTACAGAATAGTGTATTTAAGGGACATTCAGCCACACAGAAAGGTGTAATGTAAGGACATTCAACCAGTACAGAAAAGTGTAATGTAAGGGACATTCTACCAGTACAGAAAAGTGTAATTGGCTCTGTGAATTTTCCGAACAAAATGCGTAACTGAAGTAAGGGCTTAATTGCAAATCTACAATTCGAGATGCTGTTGTAACCCACGAGCCGAAGGATGCGCCACTATCTAGTACATAATGTTCCCAAGCGCCGCCAGGTACTTGCGTTTGGTTGCAGTGAGATTTCCTCGTGTCAAATAACACGTCCTCTCGATATACGCAAGGGTCACAATCATGAAGGGTTTACATAAGTCGAAATTTACTCAATTCGGACAGGTTCTGCAGTATTTTTATATAATACCCATTACCAAAATGTATATTTTTTTAAATTTATAGGGAGGAATAATTCAATGGAATATTGTGTTATAAATAAAACAAACAATGCACACACAAAAAAAGTGTCACCAGTCCAGCAATAAAGCGGAATCAATAAAGCCAGCGGTAATATAGGTTGACAGTATACGGCAGATATATTCTGCCTGAAGGTCGCCATGACCTGTTTCACTTAGTTATTGTAAATACCGGAACAGCGCAGAATGCTGTAGTATATTCTCTCTCTCCCCCCCCCCCCCCCTTTTCTCCCCCCCCTCCCCCCCCCCAAAAAAAAAATAAAAAAATAAAATAAAATAAAAACAGATCATGCGAATAAATAAATATTTGATAAATACCTAACATTACAATATATACTAATTATGAAATTTAATTTTCTTTGTACACATATTTTTCATTATCAAATACAACAGCTTCAATGCATGTTGTATAAAACTTTGAGGGGAAAAACGCATTTCGCAATCCGTAAAATACAACAAACAAATTGTAGGCAAAAATCTCAAGAGACGCCATTTTACAATAAGACATCATTTAGGAACTGCTCTGTAAGTAAATGTTACATTATAAGTTAAATAAAACTACTAAAAAAACAATGTATTGAATGCAAGAGATGCTAAGCACGTCCTCTATTGACGACTAAGGAACAAAACTTGGTCAAAGGTCCATGCTCACCAGTTTTTGGCGCAGACAGGGGAACTCGAATGACTACGATTTTAAATGCTTGCATTCTTATTACAAAAAGAAACAAACAATCAAATGTAAAAGATGACAGGTGGAATAGAAGTATAGTAAATATACAATACAAGGGACTGGAGAAGAAGTATGAACAAAATACAAATGTGTAACTCCAAAAAAAAAAAAAAAAAAAAAAAAAAAAATTCGAGTCACATTATGGCGCACGATGAAAACCTCCGAATCGGAGGCGTCCCATGCAGAATCATGACAGAAAGGAAGGAAAGAAGCGGGGGGCAGAATGATTAAATAAATGAACAAAAATAAGAGGAACAGTGGAAGATCTTGAGGTACTAAAAATGAACATTAATGTGTCCACGAATAATATGTCACAAAAAGATAACTTTTAAGAGAAGAAATCATCTGCTGGGAAAATACCCCATATAGCTGTGTACTAAATCACAATGATCTCACTTATCTTATCTATATGCATATCAAGCTTTTTCTGCCTACACGCATGTACCTGTCTACACTCATGTCATACTTGTACTGCCTACATGCATGTCAAACCTGTCCTGACTACACGCATGTCAAACTTGTCCTGTCTACACGCATATCTGACTTGTCCTGCCTACACGCATATCTGACCTGCCCTGCCGTACACGCAAATCAAACGTGTGCTGCCTACACGCATGTCAAACGTATCCTGCCTACATGCATATCTGACTTGTCCTGCCTACACGCATTTCTGACTTATCCTGCCTACACTAATATCTAGCCTCTCCTGCCTACACGAATATCTGACGTATCCTACCAACACAGATATTTGACTTGTCCTGCCTACACGCATATACGACATATCTTTACCTACATGGATGTCTGACTTATCCTTATCTACACGCTTATCTGACTTACCTTTACCTACATGCATGTCAAACTTGTCCTGCCTACATACATGTCAAACTTGTTCTTCCTACATGCATATCTTACTTGTCCTTATCTACATTCATATCTGACTTATCCTTACCTACACGCATATCTAATTTGTCCTGCCTACATGCACATCTGGGCTCATCTGCTTAGTCGAATATCTGACTTCTCTTGCCTGCTCGCATATCTATCCTGACTTTTCTATACACATATGCATCGTCTGTCCTGACTGCACGCATACCTTATCTGTTCTGCTTACATACAAAATCATACTGTGCCAAGCTTCTCATGTAATAACTGCCTGTTTTCCTCACAAGAACAATATACAGAAATATCCATCAGCGTATCACATTACATCATTACATTACTGGAAGCTACGCAGATATAGGCGCTACATTTTGACAAGCGTCATAATACACATATACAGGTGCTATATTTGACAAACGACAGAATACACATATACAGGCGCTACATTTGACAAACGACAGAATGGCAGAAAGAAAAGCTAGTTACACTGTCAGTTTAAGCATTGTTGTATCCGTCGTCACAAAAGTTTATGTAAACATGATATTTAAAAATAGACTTCTACGTTGTAATTTGGTATAAAAAATATGGTACATACATGATTTCTGCAGAATAGATAAATGTATACATTAGCATAATGATGGTATATGAACAAGGGTTAAAAAGTCTTCACAACAATAAGTCAACACACTCTGGCTACTGCTCAACTTCCAGGGGTTACTGCCAGAGCTGGAAGAGATGCCGACAAGAAACGGTACATTTCAGTTGTTGCACTGTAATTTATATTTTAAGGACACGTTTAAACTGAGAAAAACAAAACAAGTCAATTTATTATTGTTGTTGTTACTCAGAATTGACATTAGTGCACTCCAGGCAAATCCATAGACACGCAGTCTCGTTCAGTAAATGTCAAAGGGGTTGAATACTGATTGTTCCTAAATCTCGCTGGTTCTACCCACAGCTAATCAATCTTCTCACAAGCCCAACTCTGCTAGTCTTACGTTTGATACCAAATTCCAGCAGTCTTAGCTTGATTAAAAACCCCATTAACAGAATTATGGAAATTTATACTGTATCCCATTTTAAAAAAATTATTTGATTTGTTTCGTTATAATTCCTTTTTATCTTTGTCTCATTATCATTTGTAAACCGTAGGTTGAAAGAATGGGAGAAGATCGGCTACCACGACAAGCATGGGAAACAAAGAGCCAGGGATCCAGACCTCCAGGACGACCCAGAGTCCGCTGGGAGGACAACATTAGACAATCTTTGAAGGACCGAGGACTAGAATGGAACCAGGCCAGGAAGAAGACAGCTGATAGAATGGTCTGGCGCTCTCTCTTCCAAACCTCTACACCTCACGGTAGAAGGGGAACGACTAAGTAAGTAAGTAAGGTTGAAAGACTGGTTAAACTGAAAAATATACAGAAGAAAAAAAAACTACTACAAATAGCGAGAAAAATCGATTAATATTAAGAAAAAAAAAGTATATGAATTTAGCAGCATATAAAAATAAATCAACAAACTGAATAAATCTTTAAAACGATTATATCTATATTTTTTTAAGCTCTTGCAAGTTTTTACTACAAGATTTTTAAAAAAAATCAACATTAATAATATTGGCTGTCTAACTTACTCTTTGCACATCGTTGATTTAAAAAAAACAAAAACAAAAACTACTAAAATACTGCCATCAAATCTTCCCTGAAAATGGACTACTCATCGTAAAATCTCATGCTGTTTGTTTTCAAAATCAATTAGTTTCATTTTATTTCACTTATATTAAAACAAAAATACGGCCTGGTTCACCGACAGTCATGGCAGCTAACAGGAAACGGAAATGTATGACGGGAAATGGCTTACGTCACAACTGCGACCGAGTCTTGGGTTTTCTTCCCAAAATAAATATTTGGTTTAAAAACATACGAGTAGTATAGTAACTATAGTAACTACAACGTGTAATTATATTGTTTATAATTTCTGATTTACATGAATTGTTAGTATGTAGTTCTTTTAAGGTTAGCCAAGAATCTATGTGTATGTGTGTGTGTGTGTGTGTGTCTGTCTGTGCTTTATATCTAGTATATGCACTTTCTGCTTCTCTCTTCACAGGTAACAGAGCGCGTATCTTTATTAGCTAACTATGTGTAATTACGGTCTTTATCCATTTACATTTAGTTGCTTTTTCTCCTTCCAGGTTAAAAAAAAATAAACTGAATTTAATAAATACCATCATTCGCGCTTTGCCACCTTATTTTTCAGGTTCGAGTATCATAAACTTGCTGAAAGTGAGAACCACTAATTGCTGCTTGAAGTGAGAACCACTAATTGCTGTTGGAAGTGAAAACCGCAAAGTGCTGCTTAAAGTGAGAACCACTAACTGTTATTGAAAGCTAGAACCACAAACTGTTGCTAAAAGCTATAACCATTAACTGTTGTGGAAATCCTAAAAATCAGGAAAACAGAGAGTAGTAATGAAATATTTACAGAAGATTGCCTTGGCATTGACAAGAAGCAACATGGAATGGAGGCTGACATGCATAAAGCGAACTCGTTATTCGAGCGAAAGAAGGTGTGTACCTAATTCTCTTAACTCGTAGAAATGGGATGTTAGAGAGACAGAAACGAGAGAGGAGAGAGAGAGAAATAAGAGGGCACACAGTTCGGACAGTCTGACATCTAAAATTTATTTTGAAAGTCATTGTGACAATGACGGGCCAGCTGTAATCATAAATAAACAGATGATGTTATTATTTCCAGTCATCAACTTTTACAATGCGTCCATGTAAATATTGTTTTTTTTTTCTTTAGTTCATTCATTCTTTCCATCACTATGAAACATTTGTAATATATTAAAGGTGCCAATATCCCCCCAGATATTTTTCTTCTTCTTCGCACACTTTCAGATGTCAACTAGAATAAGGTTAAACAAGCGGTGGCCAGTCTGAGGTTGTTGTATCTCCATAGAGTTTGTCCAGGTGTGATAATGGTGACGGCCATACATGCAATCTCTGTTCTCCATATGTTTGGCACTTTTTTCAACACATGTCCAACTGTCATTTTACCGGTGTCACGATTCCCAGAACTACGGTTTTGTCAGTCACAATCATTATGTCATCTGTTCATTATGTCATCTGTTCATTATGTCATCTGTTCATTATGTCATCTGTCCAAAAGTTATAGATATTATCTCATTCTTTCTCTCTTAAAATCGTGTAATTATATTTGCAGATTTTTTTCTCTCACGAATTCATAGTCGATCACCACCATAAGAAACCTAGACCTGGAACTCAAAGAAAAAGAGAGATAGTAACCGTTTCGAAACCATGCCTGGCCACGTCTTCAGAAGAGACCCCGATGCCACCACAAGAACAGATATGCTGTGGACCCCTGAAGGAAAGCGAAAGATAGGCAAACCAAAAAAACAACTTGGCGGGGAACTGTGAAGGCCGAGATGCAAAGAATGAACCAGAGCTGGGGCACTGCACGAAGGATGGCCGCCGACCGAACAAAGTGGAAGCAGTTTGTTGCTGCCCTACAGACACCACCAGGTCTGATGGCCACTGACTGCTTTGACAGTCGGCGGCTAAGGACCAGAGAAGAAGAAGAGAAACCATGGACATGGAGATACTAACTATTCTAATTATAACCAACAGGAAATTGAACGGGATATTTTTTTCATCAGTTAAATCATAAAAGATACAATAATCAGGTATCGGCAATCAAAATTATTATCTGGAATTAGAGGTACTATATATCCTAATTATATTATAACCTATCGGAGGTTGAGCGGGACATTTTTCTTCATAAATTAAAAAAAATCCACCCTAACGTGAAAATTATAGATCACGTTTCGAGCAAATTAGCAACAACTATCCAGGAGCCAGCACACTTGGAAGAGTTGTCATCAATGGAATGTGCTTTTAAAGGCAGTGACCTATATAGGAATGAAGATTACTAATACTAAGAATGCCAACATAAGTATATAAATAGCGCAAGAGGTCTCCTTCACTTATTAATTAGTTGCACGGGTTAAAATGACACTCAAGTTGAGGCGCACTAAACACGCGACCCGCAGGACACATAAGGCCTCCTGCAACTATAATGTGGCTCCTTCATTTTTACAAATATTTACAACTGTTTAAGACATTTAATATTATTTCATCTCCTAAAAGAATCATTAAAATGTGGCGAAATTCTGCATTTAACATTAGTTTAAGTGTCGTGTCGACTGGCATAAACAGTCAAGTCAATCCACAGCTTCTGACCATTAGAGTGGTCTATTCTTTATGCTGTTCACTTTTTCCATGCCATGATGGTAAATTTTCATTATCTTCCCATATTGCCGTCACAGTTCGCAGTTATATCAATTTGGCCTGTTGTTTCGATGTTTTTCAACCTGTCTACATCTATTACCGATTGACAGAGCGGTTAGAGCGCTGGTTTCTCGCGGCAAATATGCCGGGTTTGATTCACGGTATCAACACGCTGCAGACTACCCAGCTGTAACTGGGAAACTGACTTTGCTCTTGAGTTAGGAAAGGAAAAGGCAGCGTGGACCGGAACTGGTCACCCCACCTCTCGATGCTAGACTTAGTACAGTGAAGTCTCTAACAGTTCGTTTCCCACCGCAGTGTCTGCTACGAGATTTCCTCTGTTTCTCTTACTGGCATCGGTTTCATGTGTTCTGAAGTGCGGTACAATCCTATGCCAAAAACTGCCCTCTTTCAAAACACAATCATTGGTCTTCTTAGTGCTCCAGAGTATTCATGCCATACTTGTGCTACACCACATTGTGTTGTATCCTGAGATTTGCTTTCTGATTCATCACAGCCCTTCGGTTTCTTGCGAAGAAAAAGTCGTTGACAGGTTGACACCAATCCTTCCTGCCTTGTGCCATTACTTGTGCGTTATTTCGTGCTCTCTTTATGCCTGATCCCAATGCATTTTTCTTTGTGTAATAAGTCTCCTGTTATTCCTGTAATCTTTGATGTTTCAGAACAAGAAATGTATTGTAATGCTAATGGAAATCTTTCCCTCAGTAATCGTCCTGTCTAAGGCCAACATTGTTTCCTCACCTCTTGTTTCACTGGTACTTTCTGGTTACTTCCGTCAGCTCTACATTGGTCAACTTGTCATTATATTTGAATTCTTTTTTCCGCCACAAGCGAACGTTTGTAACCTCTTGGTTATTTTTGCTCTGCTCCAAGTTTCAGAGTCGAACAATATGGCTTCCATGACATTTGAATGGAAGATTCGTAGTTTGTGATTACTTGATTTATTTTGATCTCCACATATTTCCCACTGCAAGAAAAGCTCATCTTCCCTTTCATATTTTTATTTCGTTATCACTGTCCGTTATTCAGTTGAATCCTTTGGTACAGGCTTCTTCAAAGGGGATTGGTTGACTGCAATGGTGGAGCCATCGTTCATAAGGAGCAAAAAGGGACATGAATACATGATATTGAAAAAAAAAACGAATCTATTAAGGTGTACTGCAGAAGTAATATAAGAAAACTCACCAGACATACTGGAATCAGCGAAAATTAAGAGCGAGAGAGACAAAGAGAGAGGAAGTGAGAAATGACAGAAACTAACTAGCAGCATCTGTCGTATTGAAGTCCAGTTAAAAAAAAAATAGAGCAATGTGCTAATGATGGTACTCGTGTCCCACTGCTGTCACTTAAGTCAAATACGAGTAGCAACATGGCGGTGAAAGGTCATGGCTAAAACTGACAGATCGAGACAGATGACAAATCTGGCTCCAGGTCAAGGTCAGATATCATGCTAACCAAGCTTTTGTTGTGAAACCGTGCTTCACTAAAACTGTTGCTACATCTAAGTAGATGTCATTGTGAAAGTTATATTTTGCGAAGTAGGACGTGCAAAAAAAAAGATGGGTCGATGGAGTGGCTGAAACGCATAGCAGGAGAAGATAATACATCGAAGGATTTGTGCAACCAGTTTCAAATCTCAGAAATTAGGTATCTGAGAAAGGTGGTTGAAGTAACAAGAAGACACATGGTCCGCAACCAGACGATACGGCATGGCATCAAAACCCAGCCCCTGCAGACTCAAGTGGAAAAGTTCCAACTAAGATGGTTTGGACATGTATGCAGAATGAGAGAAGATCGGCTACCACGACAAATATAGGAAACTAAGATTCAGGGATCCAGACCTCCAGGACGACCCAGAGTTCGCTGGGAGGACAACATTAGCAAATCTCTGAAGGACCAAGGACTAGATTGGAACCAGGCCAGAAGGAAGACAGCTGACAGGATAGTATGGTGCTCTCTCTGGCAAACCTCTATACCCCAGGGTAGAAGAAGGACGACTAGGTAAATAAATAAGGATTTGAGTAGCATTAAATGTTTAAGAAAGCCATCATACATCCTTCGCTGTAAGCGTTAATATATTTCGTGTATTGTGAATGTTTTCTAGTTGTGTAATTTGGCTTTGATTTCAATTGCAAGCCAAGCCTAGCATCTCTCACCTACCAACATATTGCTCTGCACAGGCAGTTGGTGTCCCAGGAGCTGTTTCAATCTACATTAGAAACAATGATCTCTCGAAAGATCTACTTTGATAAAAAATAGTGCTTTTTTCAGAGTATTTGGAATTTGGAATAAAAGTAGCGTATAATGTCACTTTAATCTCTAATAACGGACTGTTTACCTGCATTTCGAGAAAGAGCAGTTAAAAATTAAAACTATATGATGTTTCACCGAATGCGAACTTTTACTTCAAAGATCGCAGTCACCTTATGCAGTTAAGAAAAAAATGAATTTTTGTAAAACAGCTCGTGAGCGCGGGAAAAGTATCGTTATTATTTGGGATACTGCACTATTAAATGCTAGCTAGAGATGGCTAGTGCAATATTTCCCTAGCTTAAAAGACTTGTTTTCTCCGTCACCGAGAGAAGAAAAAAAAAATCACCGTTTGGATCTAACCGTATATAGTGATCGACCGATAGCAGACCCCGGCTCTATACCGAACTTCAGCCAAGTTAAGAATTACAGTAACATAGATATCCGCTTTAAAATCATAACGCTACAGTTCACAATGACCTTACGTCCATCGCTTAAACTCATAATTTTTTTTTCTTGATTATTTGGTAAACAATAAAATTAATTTTTTCGCGCACCTGCATTGTACTGCGCGCCGAGAATTGCAACAGCCATATATATATATATATATATATATATATATATATATATATATATATATATATATATATACATATATATATATATATATATATATATACACACAAGGGGATTGACATACGTCTTGGGCCTGACCATGAAGGACATGTCACAGAGAGCTGAAATTTTGTATAGTGTTTATTCATTTTCAGTATAGCCACCGTCTGAATTGACACACTTCTGCCATCTCTGCTTGACCTTGAAAAGACCTTGGGAGTAGAACACCCTATTTTTTCAAACTAAACCAGTCATCACATGCCAGTATAACCTCTTCATCACTGTCAAAATGATTTCCTTTTAGCTGTTTTTTAAGATTTGGGAATAGAAAAAAGTCTGATGGAGCCAAATCTGGAGAATATGGTGGGTATGGAAGAATTTCAATATTCAAATCGTTGGCTGCTAGCTGCACAAGCCGTGCTTTGTGAGAGGGCGCGTTGTCTTGAAGCAAAGGAAGATTTTGAGTGCGCGTTATCCCTCGTTTCCTGGTCACAACCTTTCTTAGTTTGGTGAGAAGATCTGCATAGTAGTGTCCATTAACTGTGTTGCCACGAGGCAGATAATCTTTCAAAAAGACACCTTTGCCGTCCCAAAAAACAGTCAGCATCACTTTTCCTGCAGATTTCTGCACTCTCGGTTTGACAGATGATGGGGAGCCCGGGGTTTTCCATTGCATGCTGGCAATTTTGGATTCGGGGTCATAATGGTATACCCAAGTCTCATCTACTGTCACCATGGTCTCCAAAACATTTTTTGACTGACACTTTTTGAGCAACTGTTGACAGCAATTTACCCTCGTTTGCTTTTGTTCACGTGTCAACAGTCGCGGAACCCAGCGTGCACACACTTTTCTCATGTTCAGTCTGTTGTGTAAAATTCTATAAACTGTTCTTTCATTTAGTTTTACTCTACTAGCTATCTCCACAATTGTCATTTTTCGATCCTGGTCAATGATTTTCTTCACTCTTGTTGCATTTTCATCGTTGCACTCTGAGGCTGGTCTACCAGATCTTGGCAGATCAGCAACATTTGAGCGGCCGCACTTAAACTGTTGACACCAGTTTTTTTACCGAAGTATATGAAGGACAAGAATCACGAAACACTGGTTCTATCTCCCTGTGTATTTCTGTAGGTGTTTTTCCCTGAAACATCAGAAATTTTATCACAGCTCTGGCCTCCTTCTTTTCCATTGTTTTGTCAAATCTTTGGAGCAGTAGATCCGGTCAATAGGGTACATTGCGCCGTGCACCGTAGCGGGAAAACCCATTGAAGAAACAAACGCGTACTTCACACGTTCAGTGCAAATATGATGAACTTTAAATGTGCCAAGTTTCATCTTCCTCCTGTGACTCCTTCATGGTCCTTCATGGTCAGGCCCAAGACTTATGTCAATCCCCTTGTATATATATATATATATATATATGTATGTGTGTGTGTGTGGGTGTGTGTGTGTGGTGTGTGTGTGTGTTTTTGTGTTTGTGTGTGTACACAGTTCGTATCCTTTGGCAACAGAGGTAGGCTAGTAATCTGCAGTGGCCAGTTCTCAAGCGAAAAAGTGTGGTCTGCTGGTGCCTGTGAAACTGGTGGACTCGATCGGAGTCTGCTATCCAGGGTTGTGGAGTCGGCCAACATATTTTCGACTCCTGAAATTTTGGAAGTCCCACTCTGACTCCCGACTTCAACTACAGTTTTTTTTATACTAGTCATATGGCATAAATTTCGGAATCGGAGTCAGGACATGTTTTTACCGATTCTGACTCCACTATAAAGCGACCGACTCCACGATTCCGACTCCACAGCCCTGCTGTTATCTACATCCGTTTCTTTCCTCAATTGGTAGTACTACTGGTTGTCGATAGGGCAATGGGTGGCTGAAACGTTCCATTTTACCACCGGCTCTAGACAAATTATTAGCTCTCTCATTCCTAGTGATCCTGTAATTAACTCTAAGTCTACATAAGAAAATAACACGGTGTCATAAGCACAGTAGATTTAAACCAAAAAATGCTGGAATTTACTTCTTGTGTTTGCAAGACCGGGCAGCATATGTTACTGAATTTATAAATACTTTCTCTTTTACTTTGTGTGAATTAAAGTGCCAAAGTCATAACAGGTGCCGTTTAAAACAAAGGTATCAATTAATTTGCATCGAAGATCAATTGAAATATCCAGTAACCTGTCACTCTGCGACCAGAACAGCAGTAACCCCTAGGGGCATATCTTCAAATTTACCAAATTACTTTATTATAATGCGTATGAATAGAACCTAGAATAATATTTGGGCATACAAACTCGTAAACACATGTACAATGCACCAATATAATGCATTTACAGCAGTAGAATGAACCAGCCCCAAATAGACAGGTTGAGTATTACAACAGAGCCGGCCATATCGATTTATTAAGGTGCTGAGAGCTCTAGTTTTGGTGTAGGAGCTGTACTCTATTGTTCACTTACGACGGTCAATTTTATACCACTGAGTGGGATCGTACTAAATTTTCCGCCTCTTAAAAAAATTTATTTCGGCGCCCCGCTGAAGACTGCTCGCACCGCCAAACAGCCGGCTCTGTTTACAAACAGTTGTCTATGATCTTGTGTTTTTAATTAAATTAGCAATATACAATAACAAGCAAACAAACAAAAAACGCAATGAATTAGTCAAATATGCCGAGAGATCGGCTACAAATGAAGCTATAGAAAGGTAACTCTCCATAACAATATAAATAAGTCATTATATTTAGCATGACTGGAACTTTAAAAAAGTGCAAATTAACAAAAGAAATAATAAACAATTGGGAAAAAAATGACGCGTGAGTACAAGGTAGATTGAACTAAAGCACAGTACACCATAGATTTATTGTAGAAAAATAAATTTTAAAACGGCATCTAATGAAGTACAAAGCAAGATAATAAAAATATGGACTTAGTTATAAATGGGCATATTAATAATTCAACTGTTGGGCCATGGTTATGATTATAACATTATACAAGGGGAGTTGGCCTTAAAAAAAAAAAACCAAAAACACAACAACAACAACAACAACAAACGCTCCGTAAATTGGAGGTTAGAGTGACATTGTGAATGAAAAATTGTCTGCCTGCTAGAAGCAAGGAATAACTACAATGGTATAGTCCTGACTTAGTTACATAGGTAGATGGCAGACTGTAATGTCAGCTGTTCTACAGAACTGACGTAGTTACAGAGATAGAGGTCAGATTGTAATGTCAGTTGATTTTATAGAACCGATCAAGTTACAGAGATAGATGTCAAGCTGTAATGTCATCTGTTTTATGGAACTGGCTTAGTTACAGATATAAAGGCGAGTCTGTAATGTCAACTGTATTATAGAACTGATTAAATTACAGAGATAGCGGTCACACTGAATTATATTATTGAACTGATTAAATTACAGAGATAGCGGTTACACTGTAATGTCATCAGTTTATGGAACTGGCTTAGTTACAGATATAAAGGCGAGTCTGTAATGTCAACTGTATTATAGAACTGATTAAATTACAAAGATAGCGGTCACACTGTAATGTCAGATGTATTATAGAAATGATTAAATTATTGAGATAGCGGTCACATTTTAACGTCAACTATATTATTGAACTGATTAAATTACAGAGATAGTAGTCACACTGTAATGTCAGCTATTTTATAGAACTGACTAAGTTACAGAGATAGAAGTCAGAGTGCAACATTAGCTTTTTTATAGAACTGACTAAGTAACAGAGACAGAGGCCAGGGTGTAATGTCAGTCGTTTTATAGAACTGATTTTGTTACATAGATAGAGATCCGACGTTAATGTCAATTGTTTTATAGAACTGACTAAATTACATAGATAAAGGCCTGTCTGTAATGTCAATTGTTTTACAGAAGTGACTAAATTACAGAGATAGAGGTCAGAGTGTAATGTCAACAGTGTTGTAGAACTGACTAAATTACAGAGATAAAGGCAAGTCTGTAACGCCAACTGTTTTATAGAAGGTGCTGAAATTTTCCAGATTATATTGTAACATGTCTAATATATTAAATACATAACCCTTGTGTTGTATGTTACTCTTAAGTTATATACTGTGTTCATGTTTTGTCCCTACACATTCTTGGTATCAGATACCAGTATGGAAATGCATTTAAACAATTTCTTATGATACACATTCAGTTCATGTAGTGGAAAAATAAACAAGCGTAATGTATTTATAGAATTATATATATACGAAAGACAAAATATTAAGCAGTCATTTAAAGAATGCAATTAAAAGATTGACATTAGGTTTGAATATGATATAAAAGCAAATATGATTAATTAAATCCTAGTTATTAGTATTATTTAAAAATTTGGGACAAGAAAAACGGAATCCAGCAGTCATGTCAGACGTCGCATGATACCAGTTAATTTTCACTGGAGCTCCGAATCCTAATAGCAGCAGCATCGTTACATGAAAATTCGTAGATTCAAGTCTTGCTCGAGCATTCATTGTACGTCCAAACCATGGCAGATCTATGCGGTCTTTTAACGCCGGTTCACATTCTTTTCTTACGAGCTTTTGTGAAATAGGACTTTTGGGGCACACCATCAAATCTGGATCTCAGAACGGAGTCTCGTCCTGAGTGCTCTAAAACTACCTGCAGTGGTTTAACTGGCCATCAGAAGATGTTGTAAGCTGTTGGCGTAATTGACAGGAGCTAGGTTGAGACCCTCCACGAAAGACTTGTGTCCTTCTGGGGAGATCATACTGACCTGTGACAGCGACCTATGGTGAGATACCGAATTGCCACTGGCCGTGGAGGAATTCGCCAGGTATGGGAAGCCAGAGGGACGGCCAATGTACGAGAGGGTGTTGGGGCGGGAGATGGATCCAGAAGTGGAAGAGGGAAGCTTGCTATGATTATGACTAGAATGGATGATATCTTGTAAGGCAGGGGCGTTGCCTAACGGAGACAAATTGGGAGACAGATGTGGGGATGAATGAGCGGAGCTTGATGGATGCTGGAAAAGGAAATCTGGGAAGATGCCCGTGGGGGAAAGTTGCTGCTGCGGTTGCGAATGCTGCTGGTTGAACATTGAGCCATATGGTAGTGACGGAGACATTTGTTGTTGCTGTTGTTGTAGAAGCATTCTCTGCTGCTGATCCATGAGGAATTCTATCCGTGGGTCCCGAGGTGAGAGAGAACGGGGTCTCTGTGGTCCCACGTAACTTCTCTGCTGATGGCGGAAGTAGTTTCCGAACTCGGTCGGTGAAAGTCTGTTGGGTCGCTTTACCTGAGTCTTAAGTTTTGTGGAGCCGAATTTCGTCTGCGCGAACATGGCTGCAGTGAACTGCTGACGATTGGGATTGTTGGTTCGTGGTCCAAGGAAAGATGGAGGCGCTATACTTGATGTTGTTGGCACAGCTGAACTGAACAGATTTGAAGATGGGGAAGTGGCTGTGCTCCACGTTCCTGGAGGAACCGGAGAAGAAGGTGACAGGCTAATATTTGACAAGGAGGAAGAGAGGGAATCTATTGTCTGGAATGATTGGGAGGAATCGGCACAGAATGCTGCCACATCTGGCGAGAATGCAAGTACGTCTGAGGTGAAGGTCTGCGACTCTGGGGTGAATGTTTGTGCTTCCGGGTTGAAAGTACGATTAGCAGCCTGCACCTCTTTGTCTGTATTGTCGTTTCCGTCCTCGTCCTTCCTGTCAGAATACAGAATCTTAACTGGACCCTTCTCGCCAATTTTGTAGCTGACCTCAGATGGATCAATCCACAACGTGAGGTCTTCGGGAAGATAATTCTTGATTTCAATAATGTCAAGGCCGGCTTTGAGGGCCGCTTTCACAATGACTGGGTCAATCTCTTCACCACTGCCCTTGACGCATCGAAAACCCGAGCCTTTTGACGGATTCTCAGGATACCAATGACCGTGGAACTTCTCCTTTAAGCCTGTTTCGAGTTCTTCACAAAAGAGGTCGACACGCCTTCGGGGCAGCTTGTTGTACAGGTAGGAAATGACGAAATTCAGCGCAATAGAAATTTCTACGTGCATGGTTTTGAAGTAGGTGAACTGCACGAGATGAAAAATTTGAGTATTTCTTGATGAATTCTTCAGCTATCACGCCGTTTTCAAACACGTTTGATGTTAAAGTTTTGTACAATGTTGACAAGTGTAGATAGTAGTTAATATTTTTTTGTATGTGGTGTTATAACTGATATTGCTGCTATGGAAACTATAATTTAAAATATGCAACACTGTTTACAATATGCCTGAATTGTATGTTCTCGTAGAACGGCCGGGGAAGTTTGTGTAGTTGTGTTCCTTTAAACAAAGTCCGGAGACAGCGTGAGTATTTATGCTGGCGTGTGACTTTGAACTTGAGGTAGTCAGGTGGCGTGAAGGACGATGACGAGATTGAATGCTTAAGATTGAAGTTAAAATATTTCTAGATACAATCATGCATATAGTTTATCTTGCCAATGTCTTTCTTTGTCTTGTCCGTGAAGAATCTTTCGTCTTTGTGTTTAACTCCAAACCCTGAACTATTTAGCAAGAGTTTATCCGTCTACCTGGGAATAGATAAAGAACAAACAATGAGAATCACAAAGTATACGTATATATGTGTGTATACGTTTGTATGCGTGTGTATGTGAGAGAGTCTGTGTTTAGAAACGTTACTATTTAAAGAAAACAAGTAATCAAGGAAATTGCGTTTAGTTTTCATGTGGCACTTGTCAAAAATGGTTATAACAGAACGAACAAACGAACGCAAACTTTATCAAGCAACTACATTATTGATTAAAACTTTCGTAGCGAATTAATAAAATTTAAAAAAAAGAAGCAATAACATATTAAATCAACAAGGTCGTATTCACATAAACAATAATGTGACGATCACAATTGCTGCCTGGCAGTGCTAGTGACTAAAATTATTATGCCTAAATTGTACCAATAATAGTTTCTGACAATTTGCCACGCGACAACACTGAAAATCGGAGTAACCTCCTATCAAGTTCAGATCCCGAAATCACACATGTTTACTGTAAACTAAATAAGAAAATAAAAGACAAGAGAAGCTTTCATTGCACTGTAAAATTTATGGAAATTAAAAGCAGAAGAAATAATGTTGAATACAGAATTAATCATCATCAACTTAAATGTCAAAGCAATCCCATTGTTTGGCTCTAAAGCATGGAGAATAACAAAAAAAAAAAAGACACCCTGTGGTAAAACACGTTGAGAACTTAGCATTGCACAATAAGCTTAGAGGAGTCACTTGAGGCTCATACGTAACTATGACTTTTTAACCTAGATGGCTGCATGGACCCCATGGTAGGCAGGAGGAGCTGAGAAGTGGTTTTGTGTAGGACGTGACAATTTTGTTGGGAGAGTCAAGAACAAGAGCACAGTATTTTAGCTCTGCATATTTGGAGTACCCCCTTGGATAGCGGGGAATGCACAGCATGCGTACACGCTTCTTCCTCCTAGCTTGGGGCCATATGTGAGGATCCTGTGACGATATTTGTGTACGTTCTTCTACATTCTTCGTTCTCTCCTGCATTACCGATTTATTTCTTTTTTTTCACACTCATCGTCCTATTATTTGGCATATTTTATGCACCTACATTTTTGCCTAGCCGCTCCCAGACTTGTTTACGTTTCACCATGTGAATCGTAGTATTACAAGGCTAATTAGACAAGTCAGCGGATAATACTTCGATCACTTAAGTCGTCTAGCCACATTTTATAGAGACCGTTATTGTTGACACGAGGTAGTCTCGCACGATCGAGCGAAAGACAGCCAGATTGTTAGTCTGGGAAATCCGTCTGGGAGATGTACGTAAACACAGGTGATAATATGTAATCGCTTCCGATGGCCCATCTCTGTATCAATAATACAGATAACCCGTCTGGGAAATTATGTTGGGAAAGGCATTAGCCAGGAAATAGGTTCACCGATATGTTTGTGAGTTTGTACTAATGCAATCGGAAGTATTACTGCCATATTTGAAAAAGGTCATGAGTTTAAATTTTAAAATTGATATTTTAAAACACTCGGGGGATAGTAATGATTTAACACCCCGACCCACATAGTTCTAAAGAGACAGGATTGGTCTAAATCGAGAGCCTGAACTAAACTTTATATCTCATTGGAAAGCTGGCCGGAAATACCATCTGGGACGTGGACTGAGAAAGGGAAATATAATCTAGCAAAACGGAGACATAAATCAGATTGTACTTTCAACAAACGTCAAGTAACAACTCCCAGTAGCCAGAAAGAAGGATCGGACAAAGAATTCCACAATTAAAAGTGACAGATCGAAGTATTTGGGCGTCTTTATTACTTAAAAGAGAACCCGCAATTTTAAATACAAAGACTGGAAACTTAAGGAATCAAAAACACAAGTCATAAGAGGTATTCTGACACTACCCCAGACCGAGTGTTCGAAGCATCAAAACAAAGTTGCTGTGTCCATTCTACTGTGCTAGGATATTGTATATCTTATTTGGGTTGAGTGTAAACATATTGTTTAAAAGGTGAATGTGACTTGTCTGTACTTGCTAAGTGGTTATACCAGTCATAGAAGGCTGGCAACCTCAAAATATGAAAATAGTATGTTCATAAACCACTACAGCAAGCACTGGGGTTTGCTTTATGCTAGTTCGCTCAGGAAAGCGAAAGCAGAAGCGACCCCAGGCTCTGAACAGAGCAGTGAGATGATTACCTCACATGTGCCTAGGGTGTATTGTATCATTTTGTGAGATATGTGTACTTTTATAATCTTCTTCTTCTTCTTCCGTCCTTAGCCAACGACCGGCAAAGCAGTCAGTGGCCATTACGCCTAGTGGCGTCTTAAGGGCAACAGCGAATAGATTTTCTTTGGCGTTGTTCCCATCACGCCTAATGGCGTCTTTAGGGCAACGACAAATCAATCCGTTTGTCATTGTTTCCGTAATCAAAGTGACTGGCAAACGGGTGATCAGCCCGTTGGGTTTTATAATCTTAGTTCAGACAAATCATTGCACTCGTGCTGTCCAGACACATTTTCCCCATTTAAGTAACCAGAAGAATAACGGTGATTTCTAATCATATTCCCTAAGCTATGCTGTATTTCCTCAGCGAGAATAAAAATTCAGAGAGACCCAATCGGTGGGTGTACAGCGAGACAATGCGCTTGTTAATCTGCAGCCCACAAATGTGGGCATTTGTTCTTTTATTTTTCCTAAAGTTCGTGGTACGAAGTTACACTTACAAGAAACCAGTCTGAAGTAAGAGTCTTTGAAACAATCCTGTGATTCAATAGCTGGGTTCGACACCAACTACCTACAATGGACACATTGTGAAGATACCCACCTTAACATTAGGAGTGAAGTTCATCTAGACGCCTCTAGAAAAGAGTCCTCATCACAAAAGACCTGAGAACGACCCATTGCAGTACTCAGCCAGTTACATTTTTTGTAACAGGCGGAAGCAACGGACAATAACCAACAGTCCCCAATTAAGTCTCAGTTAAGACATTTTTGAAAAACCTCTAAAGTTACTTTCATTCACATTTATTTAAGTTTGTTAAAGACTAATTGATTATTAAATTTGTTATATGTTATTTTACAAATTCATAGTTGATTCAGTTCTTATAGATATGAGAGCGCATGTATGATCTAAAATCTTTAATACATATACATATAGTTACAGCCATAGAGCCAAAAATACTTATAAAAGGAATTTCGCTGGATTAAACCAGCTGGGGGCTCGAACAAGCCACACCATTGCTTAAAACTTCACAAAAGGTGCCGGATCAGATATATGTTAATAGTGTTCTGCCCTATGCAGCATTGATCTTGACTTCTGAATTATCTTGTGAACACTGCCTTGAGATAGAAGCATCATTATCCTTCTATCTACAACTCTGCCAAGAGTAATCTTGTGCGAAGGTAGACACCTTTGAAGACCCTTTTAGATACTCTTGAGTTTTGACCACTGGTGGACCACTACTGCAGAGCAAAGGGGAGGCAAATCCCTTGACAGATCCTTTAAATGCAAGCCAAGCTGGATAAACTGGAGCTCATGAATTCAACTCAACACGTTTCGGAATGGCAGAAAAGCCACAGGAAAAGCTTAGATCTACAGTGTAGACAATACCAAGGACTCTTCAGCTTGGTGTTGGCTGCAAAAGAGCGAAAAGCTCAGCAGCTCTAGTTAAACAGCAACAACAACATCCATAAGTTACAGGCATTCATAAATTGGTGCTTGCGCAGAATAGAAGGAGTCAAATGGTACGACACCATTGTGGAACTGATGGAAAGAAACAAAGAAATACCAGTGGAACAAGAGACGAGTAGAATACGTCCGCGTTGAATATTGTGCACGCTCAAGTAATCAGCTAATAGCATTACAAGGCATCCCTTGTTCTGGAATCCACAAGTTAAAAGAAACTGAGGAAGACCAGAAATAACGAAGCCTGAAGCGATGTGATGATGAAAAGAGTAGGGGGAAAAAAGCAAAATAAAATACAACGCTTGTTTCCTTGCAACACATGCTAACCATGCACCGTATGTAATTCGACCATATTAGAAAGGACCTATGATTGCACAAAATCATCGAGCGCTTAATGACCTGCAAGTAGTGAACCAGAGCGAGTTATTTTGATGTACTTTTCGACGTATCAGATTAAAATGCCGTGCCAGCTTGCACATTTGTAGCCAAATACGTTTTCACATGTTCTCGCTCTTTCTAAAAAGTTTCCTCTTAATTTCGCCCCGGCTGGGCGGAATGCGGATTTAGCGCAGTCGCATTTATGTCAAAACAACAAGTAATAAGTATTTATGTCAACGCGTTGCAGGCCTACCAGCAATTAATACTATCTATAAAGATAAAGTAGTTGAATAGCTGATACTGCCGTATGGGAGTGAAGTGTTAGAGATTTCACTACAGTAGGTCTTGGTGGGTAACCTGTTCTTCTTCTTCTTTGTACACACTCAGACGTCAACTTGAATACGTTCAAAGAAAGCAGCGGTCAGCTTCAGGGTATTTCTATCTCCATAGAGCTTCTCCAGGAATGGTACTGGTGATGGCCACATGTGCTTTCTCTGTTCCTCATATGTTGGGCATGTTTGAAGCAGATGTTCAGCAGTCGTTTTATCGGTGCCACAGTCACACTCATCGGTAGTTCTTATCTTTAGCATTTTAAATGTGTGGTATCTCAATCTGTTGTGGCGCGTGCGGAGTCTGAAGTTTATCACTTGTTCTCTTCTGTTGAGCTAATAATATGCATCATTTCTTGTATGGCCTGGATGTTCTGCTTCCCATTTGTTCCTGTATCTGCTTCTGATAAAACTCTTTGCCTCTTCAAAAGTTATACTTGTGTCAGGCTGTGGTAGCTTTCCACCTTCCATTGCCAGTCTGTCAGCTTCTTCATTGCCGGAGATGTTGCAGTGAGATGGGATCCACTGTACTACAACTCGTTTGAATTAGTGGCTCAGTTTGTGGAGTACTACTTTTAGGTCATCCAGATCTGCATTATTTTGACTCTTCAGTGCTGCAATTACTGACAGCGCATCTGTAAAGAAAGCAGCTTGTCTCTCGGTACTTTCCCCTTTCACTAGGATAACCAGTTCCATTCCTAGATTTCTTTAGCTTCACTAAATCATTAGCACAGACATGGAAGTCGTTTACAACTGGGTATACTGGAGTTTGACTCTACCCGGTTTCATACCCGGAACCTTTGTTGAAAGAGGCAAGCGCTTTAATCACTTTACCAATCGAAACGTTCATTAAGTACAATATACATGTATACAAAATGAGCAATTCCTTCTGTTTCTTCTAATTCATCTTCTATTCTACTTTTGTGGAAGAACAAGAATTTTCTTTATGTATCCATTCTCCTTCTTCCCTTCTGTCGTAGATTTCGATAGGTGATTAAGAACAATGTTAGGTCCCTTCTGAATAGAACTGACAAAGGTGATGACTCATTGCGAGATAATGTAAACAGGTAGATTTCACTAGTGAGTTGGTGAAAAAGGGTAAAGTCTGTCCCTGGATTTGAGAAACTTCTCTATCCCAGCCTATCAGTTACGACTAAAAAATATTGTTGTTCCGACAGTTCCCTTTCTATATATTAATATATATACGAGTATATATATATATATATATATATATATATATGTATATATATATATATATATATATATATATATATATATATATATATATATATATATATATATATATATATATATATATATATATATATATATATATATATATATATATATATATATAAATATATATACAAATATATATATATATATATATATATATATATATATATATATATATATCCACCACTCACATACACACACAGATAAGTGACGACAGTTAGACGCGCAAACGTGAAAACAATACTAATGGAATGTGGATGTTGGGACAAGCTGACCAACACAGTTAATACAGTTTATGTAAATTTTATTTACCATAAAGAAACTTCATAACATATATATTATCATATATCGAATATAAAAAAACATCACAGGGGTACAGAATTAATAAAGAAATAGATCCATAAGTTAAGACAAGATCCCACAAAGAGAAGTTAATTAACACCCAAAAGGTTAGCACTGTGGTATAGACTTTGACTATACTGTAAAGAACAGAGTATTTACGTTATTCTATTCTGAAATTGAACAGTATTAGCAACAACAACAAAACACAGTAAGAAATATACAAAGTGAGTACATGGATTATACAATAAAAGAGTTACTCATTCCTGCTTTCTTTCTTTCCATACAACCGTGGCCACGTTCATTCGTTCTTACCTAATACTTGATTTGCACCTTCTGTAACAATCTTTAGGACACACGCACACAGCAAATCCAGTGTTATTTTGGCAAAGAAAACCCCAGCTCCTCAAAGACAGATTAAATCCACTTCTCCGGGGAACGTTCACTTTGTTACTTTTATTTAGGATTTCTGTTTATGTCACATTAATTAGTCCAGGTAAGAAATTTAACAGTGCTCACGGTGTCAGTAGCTTGAGATTTCCAGTACATAGGAATGTCAGGTCGGTAACTTTTCTCAGTATAAAAATTCCTTGTCACACCACAAATGATCAAACGGCGGGAAATGTTAATGTTGGTGATGTCGCCACAACGGGCTGAATGTAAATGATATTTGGAAAAAGAAATCTGGATCTATAGGCCCAGTTACAAAGTCACTCTTAAGGTTCTTTGGGTTGGTACTCTGTCTCTTTCTGTGTGTAAACACGAAGCCAAACAGGTTTACCGTGAAGACCCAGATACTAAGTAAAAATGTTCTTTTACATGGTTATTCTCAGATTTATATAAAGCCGTAGGCTTAGACCGCTGGTAGGTTACGGGTTTGACCCAGTACTGTGTATAGGAAGAAAAAAAATGCATACTACTTAACCATCATAGTATTCTCAATCCTATTCTAACCCGCAAAAATGATAATATTATTTATCCACTTCGGTTATTTAACTTTAATTGAAAGCCACGAGTCTATCTCATATTTTATCGTTTTATAAAAGTCCCCGTGAAATAAATTCTAGTCATTTACAAAATTAATCATCGTGAATTAGAAATAAATATATATTTCGTCAATATTCATAATGAAAAGTGCATTTACTAGTCGATTAAATATCTTTTACTGGTTAAATCCGTTAGTTAGACTAACGCTACAGCCGGAACAATTTAGCTATAGATTATATTTAGTTCGCTAGTCAATTAACACACAGTAAAATCCTAGTGGAATATAATGATCGACTTAGCCATTAAATTACTCTACACAGAAAGATCTTAGTTAAATAAAATACGGACTTAACAATTAATCACTCAAACTTCTCAGAGTACTTTTAACGCCTTTCGCTCAGATTTCGGGCTTTTTCTTTTATCTGCGAATCAGAGGAAAATTCATGGTTTCAGATTAAGTCCCCCTGACCAATGTCTACCGAATAATACGTTTTAACTTATCGCCCCCTTGGTTTTTCTTCATTTAGCTTATCTCCCCTTCTCTACAAATCCACCATCCCGTCCCCTCTCTACGCGTTCCGTTTACCTGTCTGATTGCAAACATTCCTCGTAGTTTATACGACATAGAGAAAAGAAAATGTGCGTGACCAAATTAAGAGTTTGAAATATATAGAGAAGGGAAGGGGTCTGCGTTTAACAAATAGGTCTGTTGGTAAACATTCCTAAAACAATTAGAGAAAAGAAAATAAAATAGGCGTGCTAAATTTAAGAAAGAGACAGATATCTGAGTGTAGGAGGGTTTTACGTTAACAAACCGTGCATGGCTCATAAGGAAGTCCGGTGGAAGAAAAATGTAGATGTATGAAATCTATTTTCATAATTCTCTGTCACACCTTCCTTGTTTTTCTGTATGTGTCCTTTCTGTCTTTAAATTTCTCATTCTTCCTTGCATCATATGCCCTTTTATCCATTTTAATCCTAACTTCCAAGTAACCCCTTTCGATCTTTCTTTATCACTCACTCCATTTCTCTCTCTCTCTCTCTCTCTCTCTCTCTCTCTCTCTCTCTCTCTCTCTCTCTCTCTCTCTCTCTCTCTCTCTCTCTCTCTCTCTTTCTCGAATGTTCAACCTCATATTTTTCACTGTCTACTCTCGCTTTCTTCCGCTTCTCTCTTCGTTCTCATCTTCGTGAACCATTCCCAGTTTCTTTCCACCCTCTCTCTTCTTCTAACACTATCTCCTGACTTAATTTTTCTCCCGTCTTTCGCGTACTCGTCGTCCTTTCTAACTCTCTCTTTATCCGTTAATAACTTTCTATCTTCCACTTTTCCTATTCCTCATATTCGTCTTTCTTTCTTGATCTTTTCCTCCTCACCAATGCCCACATTATTACTCCCACCTCATTCATATCACACTCTCCTACTCCATCTCACTTTTTCTTTCCCTTGCCTTTATCCTCAGCCTCTTTCTCCGTCCACTCTCTCCACTATGTCTCTCTGTTTATTACTGTCTTCCTATTTATCACTGCCCCATGTCCTCTCACCTCTTTCTTTGCTTTCCTCTTCGTCAACACACAGGCATTACTTTTCTCTTCCCTTTATTCTACTACATACCCACCCTCTTGTCCAACCACCACGGTTTCATTATCTCAACATCTCTTGTTCCATCTACAGTACTTATCCCGTTCTCTAGCTACGCAAGAAACAAAAAACACATCTGCTAGCACATACAAACGTAAAAAACGCAAGGCAGTACAATCCATCTTTTGAACAGCGTCTCTTCGATTTTCCGTCTAAACTTTAGAGATAGCTTTACATTAAACATTACGTCAAAGCCCATTTTGAATTGTTTGCATCTCCTTCTGTCTATCTGCCTGCCCGCCTAGGAGATCGGAAAAGTCATAAGTCATTGTTTCTATCTATCTATCTATCTATCTATCTATCTATCTATCTATCTATCTATCTATCTATCTATCTATCTATCTATCTATCTATCTATCTATCTATCTATCTATCTATCTATCTATCTATCTATCTATCTATCTGTTTGTCTGTCTGTCAGTCAGTCTGTCTGTCTTTCTGTCTGCCTGCTTACATTTCTATCTATCTATCTATCTATCTATCTATCTATCTATCTATCTATCTATCTATCTATCTATCTATCTATCTATCTATCTATCTATCTATCTATCTGTTTGTCTGTCTGTCTGTCTGTCTGTCTGTCTGTCTGTCTGCCTGCTTACATTTCTATCTATCTATCTATCTATCTATCTATCTATCTATCTATCTATCTATCTATCTATCTATCTATCTATCTATCTATCTATCTATCTATCTATCTATCTATCTATCTATCTATCTATCTATCTATCCATCCATCCATCCATCCATCTATCTATCTATCTATCTAACTATCTGTTTGTCTGTCCGTCCGTCCGTCCGTCCGTCTATCCGTCTGTCTATGTATCACTCTGTCTATCATTCTATCTATCAATATGTTCATCTATCCATCACTCCATCTATCCATCCGGCCTCTTGCTTAACTAGCCACGAGTAAATAAAATAGTATTTATTATAACAGTTAAACGTTATAAAAAGTAGTTCTCTCTCATAATTTTGTTTTTAAGAGGACAATGTTTTCATATGTAAATACATACTTACGACTAAGTAAGAAAGTATCTACATATGAATAAATGGTCCTCTTTAAAAAAAAGTTGCAAATGTTGGTGTCTTACACTCAAAAGAATTATTTTCATTGTGCATACTTCTGTGTGAAAAAAAAAACACAAAAAAAAAAACAAACAAAAAAAAAAACGCTGGAAATCGCTCATAACAGAACTCATAATTCTTGTATCTCTAACAACAAGTTTTACATTTTCCCGAGCTTACATGCATTAAATAATTAAATAAAAATTGATGTAAACGGGAGCGAGGCCTCTAAAATGTTGAGAAACACTGCTCCTAAATTTGCCCATCAACAAGATGTACCGTGGTAAATAAACAGTGCAACGTATAGCCTTACTTCTTGTGACTCTAACAATATCCTCTAAAAAAAAGCAAAAGGAAACGGCACTAGAACGTCTCAGAACAGCACGATCTTTACTTATAAATATCTCAGCACGCCTGTAAATAACCAGACAAAAAACGGCCTTGTATTGCCTAATGGCATGCATTTCTTCTCGTCCTAGGGACATCTGGGGTTTCTCTCACATGCTAGGCCCTAATTTCTGCCAACTAAATCGTTACGACAACCGAGTGTTTAGTTCCAGGCTAACTAGAGTATATGCAGCTGCATCGAACTGGTTCAGCGATGTCAGTGGTTGTTAGATGTCAATTAAAATATCGTTTAACGAAACAAATGAGAAAGGTAATGATCCTTTGTTGTGACAAGCTTACAGAGTTAGCTTTCTTTATTATCGAAATGCTGAACTCAAATTTAATTGTTGGGTTGAAAACTCCGCTCGTCAGGTCGTAAAGCTGTTATCTCAGGTTCGTTTGTTCTGCTCACATATCTCTCCCCACAGCCATTGACAGGGAGCAAGAAAGGAAGGAGGGAAAAAGAAGAAGAGCCACGATGAAGAGAGAGCAACAAGGAAGGGGAGGATTCAAAGAATAAGTCGGAACAAGAAAGAAAGTACACAGAAAGGTAGAAATAAGGAGGGATTATGAAAAAGGGCGATGTAAATGTCAACTGTACGAGTAGTAAGAATATGGTAGACGAATAATGATGAAAAGGATAAATTAGAGAATGAAATGAATGTCAGAATGTAGGGCATGCAATTCGAAAATGTAAGAGAGAAACAGAAAGTAGGAAGGGCACACAAAGTGAGAAGGCAACAATTAGACAGACGGTAAAAGTGTAACTGGGAGAGGAAAGTGAAGGAGTAGGAATGTGAAATGAGAAAGTAGAAGAGACAGAGGGCAAAACAGTAGACGAGAGAAAAAAAAAGAAGAAAATGTAGGAGATGAAGAGAGGTTTAGAAAGTAGTAGACGCAATGAAGTTTAGAAATTAGAAGACATACAGGATGTAAGAAAGTAGTGGGCACATAGAAAGTGAGAAGGTGGTAGATACACATAATGTGAGAGACTAGTAACATAAATAATGTGAGAAAGTTGTAGACACATTGAATGTAAGAAAGTAGTAGACAAACAGGAGTTTAGAAAGTAGCAGACACGCAATATGAGAAAGTAATAGACGCACAAAATGAGAAGGTAGTAGACACACAGAATATGAGAAGGTAGTACACACACACAATATAAGAAAATAGTAGGCATACACAATATGAGAAAGTAGTAGACACACAGAAGTTAACAAAGTAGTAGACACACACACAACATGAGAAAGTAGTAGACACACACACAACGTGAGAAAGTAGTAGACACACACAATATGAGAAAGTAGTAGACACACATAAAATGAGAAAGTAGTAGACACACACATAATATGAGAAAGTAGTAGACACACACAATATGAGAAGGTAGTAGACACACACAATATGAGAAAGTAGTAGACACACAGAATATGAGAATGTAGTAGACACACACAATATGAGAAGGTAGTAGACACACAACATATGAGAAAGTAGTAGACACACATAGTATGAGAAGGTAGTAGACACACACAATATGAGAAGGTAGTAGACACACAACATATGAGAAAGTAGTAGACCCACAGAATATGAGGAGGTAGTAGACACACACAATATGAGAAGGTAGTAAACACACACAATATGAGAAGGTAGTAGAAACACACAACACGAGAAAGTAGTAGACACACACAATATGAAAAAGTAGTAGACACACAGAATATAAGAAGGTAGTAGACACACAATATGAGAAAGTAGTAGACACACACAATGTGAGAAAGTAGTAGACACACACAATATGCGAAAGTAGTGGACACACACAATATGAGAAAGTAGTAGACACACACACAATATGAGAAAGAAGTAGACACACAGAGAATATGTGAAAGTAGTAGACACACACAGAATATGAGAAGGTAGTAGACACACAGAATATGAGAAAGTAGCAGACACACAGAATATGAGAAAGTAGTAGACACACACAATATGAGAAAGTAGTAGACACACACATTATAAGAAAGTAGAAGACACACACAATATGAGAAAGTAGAAGACACACACAACACGAGAAAGTAGTAGACACGCACAATATTAGAAAGTAGTAGACACGCACAAAATGAGAAAGAGTAGACACACACACAATATGAGAAAGTAGTAGACACACGCAATATGAAAAAGTAGTAGACACACACAATATGAAAAAGTAGAAGACACACAATATTAGAAAGTAGTAAACACATACAACATGAGAAAGTAGTAGACACACACAGTATGAGAAAGTAGTAGACACACAGAGAATATGTGAAAGTAGTGAACACACACAGAATATGAGAAAGTAGTAGACACACGCACAATATGAGAAAGAAGTAGACACACAGAGAATATGTGAAAGTAGTAGACACACACAGAATATGAGAAGGTAGTAGACACACACAATATGAGAAAGTAGTAGACACACACACAATATGCAAAAGTTGTGGACACACACAATATGAGAAAGTAGTAGACACACGCACAATATGAGAAAGTAGTAGACACACAGAGAATATGCGAAAGTAGTAGACACACACATAATATGAGAAGGTAGTAGACACACACAATATGAGAAAGTAGTAGACACACAGAGAATATGTGAAAGTAGTATACACACACAGAATATGAGAAGGTAGTAGACACACACAATATGAGAAAGTAGTAGACACACAGAATATGAGAAAGTAGTAGACACACACTATATGAGAAAGTAGTAGACACACACATTATAAGAAAGTAGTAGACACACACAATATGAGAAAGTAGAAGACACACACAACACGAGAAA
The DNA here is from genome assembly GCA_024509875.1 of Oreohelix idahoensis. Taxonomy (NCBI): domain Eukaryota; kingdom Metazoa; phylum Mollusca; class Gastropoda; order Stylommatophora; family Oreohelicidae; genus Oreohelix; species Oreohelix idahoensis. The sequence continues at coordinate 145,965 of JAMPIV010011640.1, forward strand.
GTAGTAGACACGCACAATATTAGAAAGTAGTAGACACGCACAAAATGGGAAAGAGTAGACACACACACAATATGAGAAAGTAGTAGACACACGCAATATGAGAAAGTAGTAAACACACACAATATGAGAAAGTAGAAGACACACAATATTAGAAAGTAGTAAACACACACAACATGAGAAAGTAGTAGACACACACAATATGAGAAAGTAGTAGACACACACAAAATATGAGAAGGTAGTAGACACACAGAATATGAGAAAGTAGTAGACACACACAACATGAGAAAGTAGTAGACACACACAATATGAGAAGGTAGTAAACACACACAATATGAGAAGGTAGTAGAAACACACAACACGAGAAAGTAGTAGACACACACAATATGAAAAAGTAGTAGACACACAGAATATAAGAAGGTAGTAGACACACAATATGAGAAAGTAGTAGACACACACAATGTGAGAAAGTAGTAGACACACACAATATGCGAAAGTAGTGGACACACACAATATGAGAAAGTAGTAGACACACACACAATATGAGAAAGAAGTAGACACACAGAGAATATGTGAAAGTAGTAGACACACACAGAATATGAGAAGGTAGTAGACACACACAATATGAGAAAGTAGTAGACACACAGAATATGAGAAAGTAGTAGACACACACAATATGAGAAAGTAGTAGACACACACATTATAAGAAAGTAGAAGACACACACAATATGAGAAAGTAGAAGACACACACAACACGAGAAAGTAGTAGACACGCACAATATTAGAAAGTAGTAGACACGCACAAAATGAGAAAGAGTAGACACACACACAATATGAGAAAGTAGTAGACACACGCAATATGAGAAAGTAGTAGACACACACAATATGAAAAAGTAGAAGACACACAATATTAGAAAGTAGTAAACACATACAACATGAGAAAGTAGTAGACACACACAATATGAGAAAGTAGTAGACACACAGAGAATATGTGAAAGTAGTGAACACACACAGAATATGAGAAAGTAGTAGACACACGCACAATATGAGAAAGAAGTAGACACACAGAGAATATGTGAAAGTAGTAGACACACACAGAATATGAGAAGGTAGTAGACACACACAATATGAGAAAGTAGTAGACACACACACAATATGCAAAAGTTGTGGACACACACAATATGAGAAAGTAGTAGACACACGCACAATATGAGAAAGTAGTAGACACACAGAGAATATGCGAAAGTAGTAGACACACACATAATATGAGAAGGTAGTAGACACACACAATATGAGAAAGTAGTAGACACACAGAGAATATGTGAAAGTAGTATACACACACAGAATATGAGAAGGTAGTAGACACACACAATATGAGAAAGTAGTAGACACACAGAATATGAGAAAGTAGTAGACACACACTATATGAGAAAGTAGTAGACACACACATTATAAGAAAGTAGTAGACACACACAATATGAGAAAGTAGAAGACACACACAACACGAGAAAGTAGTAGACACGCACAATATTAGAAAGTAGTAGACACGCACAAAATGGGAAAGAGTAGACACACACACAATATGAGAAAGTAGTAGACACACGCAATATGAGAAAGTAGTAAACACACACAATATGAGAAAGTAGAAGACACACAATATTAGAAAGTAGTAAACACACACAACATGAGAAAGTAGTAGACACACACAATATGAGAAAGTAGTAGACACACACAAAATATGAGAAGGTAGTAGACACACAGAATATGAGAAAGTAGTAGACACACACAATATGAGAAAGTAGTAGACACACACAATATGAGAATGCAGTAGACACACAATATTAGAAAGTAGTAAACACACACAACATGAGAAAGTAGTAGACACACTGTTACGTACATTTATTACCTAAGGGGGTAGTCTTCGGTCCTGCCAAATGTACGCACCAGTCTTAATATAGTTATATTATTTGTGCGTTCGATTGATTCACGCACTGACGTGCACAATGCAGTGTGAGTTGCTTTGGACGCACGGGTAACCTAGTTTAGGGATTCTGACGTCATGTTTTGTATGGGGCAGTACGGACCATGTTGATGTCCGTGGAATATTTCTTGTATTCGTGGCAAGTTTGTGGAAGCCATTATTTCTATTGATATATATATTGGTCTTCATGTCGAAGCCAATAGTGGAAGTATCATGTAAGTGTCGCCCCATTTCACATTGAATGTTTATTGATTTTTAATTGAAGTATCAGGCCGCTCCTAGTTATGGTCTAGCGGGGATCCATCGTAGTATGTCATCCCTAGAATGGACAAACGGAGTCGATTGCCTTGTTTGAATTACCGTAGAGGGAGGATACCTACGAGGAAACGAAGTTAATTGATTTTGTATGCTTCACATGTTTTAATATGCCGTTTCGCCAATGCCAAAGTCATGGCATGGATTTTGGGAGAGGTTAGTCAACAGAAGACTCTAACCTGATTGTATTGCCGTGTATGACTTTGTCTGGATTATATATATGCTACATAAGTATTGTATGAAGAAAGTCTGGGAATTTTACGGGTATGATATCAAAGATTGATCCTTGAACATGAATCCGTTTACCACGATAGACGTCCTTGGAAGAAGGTCAACGGACTTCATTGTAAATGTATATTAGAGGGTAACAGAAGTGATCCTCAGCTCACTTGGATAGAAGAGGACTTGATTGTTGAAGAATCTCCAAGAATTTAAGAGTATGATCAGCAACTTTAAAGTATGACATTTGCATCTGTAATCTGTAACCATGATCGTCTTGTGTGTTCCACTCCGTATGTGTCACGTTAAATAAAATATATGTACAGTCATCACAGACTTGGGTGCTGCCAGTAAGTGACCAGTTAAACACTACTTGTTGGAGTTCGTTTTGAAGAACATTTTCTGACATTTTTGTTCCTTTGCAACCATTCGCGTAATGAAGTTCTTTACCATTAGAACTGAACGATCCAACAGTAAATGGTATGCCAGTGTGGTCTGGAAATAAATAATTTCACAGGAACGTACTCAATCCAAGTATCGGTTGAAAAGAAGATTTGAACTTTCAAGGCGACAACATCTCAAACTTGGAACCTAGTGTGATGATGAATCAGAATCAACTTACGGTTACCAAATGCTCAAGGTCATCAATCAACCTCCACGTCAAGTTTTACAGTGACTGACTGCCTTGGGATCACCTATTCGTCATTATTACGTGCGAGCTGTTGTTATATACGCAGAGCGAAGTATTTTATCCTCAGACGTACATCCACGGAGACGAGGCACATTGTTTTTTCCCGGCACACGTGAGATGAGTATAACGTGCTTTCGTTGTACATTTTATTACTTTTAGCTGTGCCTTCTATAGTTATGTCCATCTTTACATTTTCCATGTTATATGTTATATGTTGTACATTCGTCGTGGGAGGTAGGGAGGTTGATCTGACGAACGAGATCCATCTCGAAGCCAATTCGGGCTCTTCGTCAGACGTTCTGTAGGGCTCAACTTGTAAGTTTCAATTGAGCGATAATTCCGGTCCAAGGCTAGAAACCTTGCCGAAGTTCCGATCGCTAATTGTTCCTTATGATAGTATCTGTTCAGCTGTTTCGTCACGTTTACTTGTTGTTCTCGTAGTTATTTTTACTCGTATTTAGTTTTATGATGAATTTTGTTTGTATTATGCGTCCGTCTCACCTTTCCTGTCGTTCAGTTTTTTACAAAACCTATGTTTTTACACTGTGTTGTCAATTGTCCTGTTGAGTATCTGATCGTAGTTGTCATCGTAAATTTTTACGATATTCTATTTTAGTTACACATTTCTATTTTTGTTGATTTCTACGATTGTGTTCACTCGTCTTTGATTATCGTGTCTTGTCGGTAATGTTTCTATTGTCTTTCACGTTGTTGATTTCATGACATTTCATTACATAAATTACTGTATTGATTATTAACATATTTCATAATTATTTTATAACAAAATATACCGTTCTAGGACAGGAACGAAGAACACTTGTTATAGTAACAAGGTTAATTAATTTACATTGATTAATTATCATTTTATAAATCAAGAGTATTGTGACTACTTATAAAGCATAATGTATTCACTAGATTATTTCATTAAGCAAGCAAAAGCTCTTCAGATGGCTCCTGATGAAGCAAAAGCATTTGCACTTGCAGAATATAAGAAAGCTCAAGAAATAGAAGCCGAACAGAGAAAGTTAGAAACTTTAAGACTAGAAAAACTTCAATTTCAGGCAGATCAAAAACGGATTGAATCTGAGGAGAATGAGAAAAAAATGAGATTAACTGCTGAGGAGGATGAAAAGAAGAGGAAATTTATAGCTGAGGAAGAGGAGAAAAAAATGAGATTAGCCGCTGAATTAGAAGAAAAACGATTTCAGCGAGAGGCAGAACAGAAGCAAAGGGAGGCTGAAGAAAGACTTAAAATTGAGATGGAAGTTAAACAAAAGGAAATGATAGAAAGAAGATTAATAGCTGAACAAAATACAAAACGACTTCAGCTTGAGATGGAAGAGAATGATAAAAAAACGACAGCATGAACTGAAATTAGCAGAGTCAGAATATGAGAGACTTAGGTTAACTCAGGAAGCTAATTCTCAGAGAACTTTTGAAAGCCAAACTTCATCCAGACATGATCATTTTAAGGAAATTCACCTTAAATTACCTAAATTTAATCCCCCGTCGGATGACGTAATATTTTTCCTAGATAGATTTGAGGCCACTTGTAGGTCTTATAACGTGGATAAAACACTGTATTGCACATATTTATCCAGGTTACTTACTGGGGATGCTTTAGCAGTTTATCATACTACCAGTATTAATGAGAAGAATGATTATAATGCTCTTAGAGCCGCACTTCTGAAGAAATTTCAAATGACAGAAGATGAATACCGATTACGATTTCGTACATTGCTACCGCAATCAAGCAGAAATTTCAGTGATTTTCTGTCACAAATACGACTAACCCTAGAAAGATGGATCGAATTATCCAAAATTGAAAAGTCGTATGAAGGTCTCTTCGATTTACTGATGCGCGATAAGGTACTATCGTCTGTAAATCCTACATTTCTCGCATTTTTACACGAACGGAAACCTTTATCTGTGAAAGACTTAGAAGAACATGCAAAAAATTTCTGCACTGCTCACCCAACCATGGATCTAAGTAATGCACAGATTAAGAATGAATTGCGTGTTGCTTTTGCAGCACAACAAAACAATTTTTCACGAAATCGTTCCTTTAGTGCTGACAGGTATGTCAATAAGGGAAATAATTACAATTTTAACAATGATAACTTTTACAAAGGGAAGCAATTTCAACAATCTGCTCCATTTAATGTTTTTTGGAACCAAGCTCACAGATCGCGAGATTTTGGTAACAATAATTTTAAAAATAATCAAGGACATTATAATAAACAAAACTGGAGATCAAGATCTCAGGGTCCGCAAAACAGACAAGGTTCTTGGAATAAAAATTTTAAAGAACATCATAACTTTAATTATACAAATTATCGGACTCATCCAAATTTTAACTCAAGCAGAAACGACAATTATGGCAATTTTAATGCAAATAATCAAAATCGATCGCGTCGTAGAGATAGATCGTCGAGTAATACGGGTAGACATTCTAATGTCGCTTTAAGTGATACACAGGCTAACATTGAACAGGGTAAAGTAGCTGAAACTCACAATGCTATTTCTTGTTCTCTTGATTGTACCCAGGTGAAAGACTGTCCAGAATGCTCGACTCTTTTCCAGCCTAAGGCGATCATGACGCTGCGTTGCGGACATACCTTGCCTAGTCTACCTGTAGTCTGTACGGCCACTGCTGCGTCAGTACACCAGGGACAGGGCTCTCTTAAGTTTAACGAGGGATTTGTCAACAACATTTCATGCTCTCTCCTATTTGACTCAGGTTGTAGTACTGTGGGCGTCCGGACTTCGCTGATCAACCCAAGTTGTGCCACGGGCAGGGTTGTCAAGTGTGTGACTTTTGGTGGCACCGTTGAAACATTTCCCACGGCTATTATTGACCTTAATACACCATTTTTTTCAGGAAAGATCCAGATATGTCTCCTTCCGAATCCAATTTCTGATGTAATACTTGGTCGCATACATGGTATGGTGTACACCACAGCAAATTGCTGAATGGGAAGAGCGACATATTCAAACTGCAAATGCAGTAGTGACTAGAGCGCAAGCTACTAATATGTCGCATGATACACCTATTGAACCTACAGTTCATACCACTTGTGATGATGATGCTCCTATTTCACGGGAGTTGTTTGCAACATTGCAAAAGAATGATGATTCATTAAAAAAAATTTTTCAGTATGTGAACAAAAAGAATACCAGCAACAAACTTGCAAAATCTAGACATGACTTTATACTTAAAAATGGGATTTTGGTTAGAGTAATACGGGAAAAGGATTCATCCTTATGTTATCAGATCTTAGTCCCATCCTCTATGCGATCTCGTATATTACGACATGCGCATGACTCGCAATGTGCGGGCCATATGTGTTTTTCGCGTACCAAATCCAGAGTGCTTTCGGCATTCTACTGGCCAGGCGTCCATAGGGACATCACTCTCTATTGTCGGTCCTGTTTGATATGTCAGGAAGTTAAGGTACGGGGTCCATTTCATGCGGCTCCTATTCAAGCTGCGGACATCCCGATTAGACCATTTGATAAAATGGCTATAGACATTATTAGTCCGATGCTTCCATCTGCTAGAGGGCATACGCATATTCTTACGTGCATTGATATGTGCACTCGTTGGCCTGAGGCCATCCCTCTCAAGAACACTTCATCTGCCAGTGTAGCAGAGGCATTGATGTTAATCTTCTCACGCATTGGTTTTCCACGGAAAATCTTGTCGGATCATGGGGTTCAGTTCATTTCTGAATCCATGTCTCAAGTTATGAAGACATTAGGTATAGACAGATCTCTTAGTTCTATTTATCATCCGATGTCAAATGGGTTAATTGAGCGTCTCAATAGGACACTCAAGCAGTTGTTGGGTAAGATGACCCTAGACCATCCCCAAGACTGGGATCGGGTCATACCCGCTGCTCTGTTCGCGTATCGCGAAGTACAAAATCTCCATTCCAGCTAGTTTTAGCCATGCAACCACGCGGTCCGATGTCGTTAATTCACGACTTATTGGTTGACGAGAATATTGAAGAGGAAACTCAATCCCCTTATGAGTATGTGATCTCTCTGAGAAAGAGAATCATAGATGCTTGTAGACTAGCTACTGCATCATCCGAACAAGCCAAAGAAAAAGCTCGTCTATTTGCAAACAAGTATAGACGTCTTCGCCAGCTTATTCCTGGTGACGAAGCTTTTGTATTACTCCCTGCGCATAACAATCGTCTTTTAATTACCTGGAGAGGTCCTTTCAGGATCATCTCAAGAATATCCGATGTCGACTACATCGTTGATGTTAATGGTAAACATAAAACCTTCCACATTAACATGTTGAAGGAGTATTACTCACGTCCTGATTATCTACAGTCAGTGTTCCAGGCAACTGACTATCCTACACCTCCTATTCAACACTATTCTAGTTTGTCAGTCATCCAAGAAGAAGAATCTTCTTTCGATGATGTACAACTACCAATACCAGTTGTACCACTCCATTCCACTGAGAAATGGAATGATGTTACAATCTCATCTACTCTTTCGGCTGATCAACGTCAGCAAGTCTCTAATATTCTACACTCGTATGAGGATGTCCTCACTGACATCCCAGGTCATACGTCAGTCATCCAACATGACATTATTCTGACTGACGATACGCCTATTCGAGTTCGCCCATATCCTATCCCTTTACACTTTCGTGATAAGGTTGATAAGGAATTGGATGAGATGCTTCAATTAAATATAATTGAACCATCTTCATCACCATATTCTTCTTCTATGGTAATCATTAGGAAGAAGGACAACAATATACGTCTTTGCGTAGATTACAGGAAATTAAACAAAGTTACAAAATTCGATGCGGAACCGTTACCTCTTTTAGACGACTTATTGGAGAAATTATCTCATGCCACATTCTTTTCGAAATTTGACCTTTCAAAGGGCTATTGGCAAGTGCCACTCACTCCTAAAGCAAAGCCATTCACCGCTTTTATCGACGCCACGGGGTCTTTTTCAATGGAATTTTATGCCATTCGGATTAATGAATGCGCCAGCTACTTTTGTACGCATGATGCGCCGCATATTGTCTCATCGTCCCGATGTCATTACTTATATAGATGACATCTGTCTTTTCAGTGACTCTTGGGATGAACATATTCATGGATTAAAAGCTTTACTTTCTACCTTACGGGATTATAACTTAACAGCGAAACCTTCAAAGGCTTTTGTCGGTTTTCATGACATCTCATTTCTGGGTCACCGCATAGGTCATGGTTTCATGTATACAGAAGACAGTAACGTCTCTAAAATTTTAAACATCTCGGCACCTAAGACAAAAAAACAAGTTAGATCTCTTTTAGGACTAATACAGTTCTATTCAAAATTCATCCCTCATTTGTCTACTATTACTGCACCTTTTTCGTCTCTACTGAAGAAAGGCACATCTAATGTAATAAAGTGGTCGCAGGATCACCAAACGGCGTTAGACTATATAAAACGATTTTTTTCAAATGAACCTTTTTTGAGGTTGCCTAACAAAAATCTCACTTTCATTCTTCGCAGTGATGCATCTTCTTACGCTATTGCTGCAGTTTTGATGCAGGAATATAACGGCACCTTATTTCCGGTGATGTACGTGTCCAGAAAACTTACGGAGAGCGAACTCAAATACTCCGTTCTGGATAAAGAGCTCCTCGCATTAGTATGGGCAATCACAAAACTGGAACGTTACCTCCTCGGCTCACACTTTGTGGTGGAATCTGACCAAAAAGCTCTTACCGCACTGAACACGAAGAACGTTAAATCATCGAAGTCAGCGCGTTACGCTATAGCGCTTCAACCATTCAATTTTGAAATACGAGCTATTCCTGGAGTGAAGAATGTGTTCGCAGACTGTTTGTCGAGATGCCCAAGCGAACTTGTCGAAACTAAACCACTTCCAGATGTTGAAACATCCTCACCGATAACATGAATAACTTTGTACATTATCATTGATTGTACATCTATAAAGACTGTTTATATAACTGAAGTATTCGTATAAGTATAACTTTCAGGATATACTTACTTATAGATTATAACATTACTTCTTGTGTAGTAACATTTTATTAGTACGGGAACATTGATACTATAGTAACGTTTTATTAGAACGGGAACAGTGGTATTAGAGTAACATTTTATTAGTACGGGAACATTGGTACTACAGTAACTTTTTATTAGTAGGGAAACATTGTTAAGAGCGACAAATATACATTTGTTATTCCTATGGAACATATTACATTACATATCGTGTTCGAGAATATATTTTATCGTGTATGGAAACATTGAGAACATCGTCTCGTCGATTACTAACTAGTTGTAACTGAACATTGACAATGATTGATATTGGAATTACTTAGAATATATTAGTAACTGGTTATTTGTTAGTAATTAAGAAATATATAAATTAGAATAATTCAATTTAATCTATTTAATTGATTATGGATCACACACATACTAACTTTCTTAGTTGTCACGTAATACCTGCATTCACGGGTCTTAGTTATGATATCTCACTGTTAGATCACTAGTCAACCGTACTAGTGTTAGAAAACATTAAGGGTGTTGATTCTTAAAGTGTTTAATTTTGCATTGCTTCATTTTTGCACATTGTATTTTCAATTTTTCTGTTTTATTGATTCTCTTGTCATTGATTATCATCAGTGTTGCTGTTCATTTTCATTTTTGAAATCATATGTTTCAAATTTTTTTTTTGAAAACTTAGTTGAATTTTATTATCATCTTTTTTTTTTAAATGGTTTTTTCATTTTTCATTTTCAACTTGTTTTTACTTCGAATATTACCACATCGTTCCAAAGTAGGTCGATTGTGGATGTGTGCTTTAATGCATACTATCATTTAGTTATATTGATTTTGTTTAATATTCTTTTCTTAATATGGTATAACTTTATGCATTTCAGATATCTTGTTGTAGTTTTGACTCACCTCTCTCGGGTACTAAGTTCAAAAAAATTAATAGAATTAATTTTTTTAAGGGGAGGTAATAAGGGAGCTGTTACGTACATTTATTACCTAAGGGGGTAGTCTTCGGTCCTGCCAAATGTACGCACCAGTCTTAATATAGTTATATTATTTGTGCGTTCGATTGATTCACGCACTGACGTGCACAATGCAGTGTGAGTTGCTTTGGACGCACGGGTAACCTAGTTTAGGGATTCTGACGTCATGTTTTGTATGGGGCAGTACGGACCATGTTGATGTCCGTGGAATATTTCTTGTATTCGTGGCAAGTTTGTGGAAGCCATTATTTCTATTGATATATATATATTGGTCTTCATGTCGAAGCCAATAGTGGAAGTATCATGTAAGTGTCGCCCCATTTCACATTGAATGTTTATTGATTTTTAATTGAAGTATCAGGCCGCTCCTAGTTATGGTCTAGCGGGGATCCATCGTAGTATGTCATTCCTAGAATGGACAAACGGAGTCGATTGCCTTGTTTGAATTACCGTAGAGGGAGGATACCTACGAGGAAACGAAGTTAATTGATTTTGTATGCTTCACATGTTTTAATATGCCGTTTCGCCAATGCCAAAGTCATGGCATGGATTTTGGGAGAGGTTAGTCAACAGAAGACTCTAACCTGATTGTATTGCCGTGTATGACTTTGTCTGGATTATATATATGCTACATAAGTATTGTATGAAGAAAGTCTGGGAATTTTACGGGTATGATATCAAAGATTGATCCTTGAACATGAATCCGTTTACCACGATAGACGTCCTTGGAAGAAGGTCAACGGACTTCATCGTAAATGTATATTAGAGGGTAACAGAAGTGATCCTCAGCTCACTTGGATAGAAGAGGACTTGATTGTTGAAGAATCTCCAAGAATTTAAGAGTATGATCAGCAACTTTAAAGTATGACATTTGCATCTGTAATCTGTAACCATGATCGTCTTGTGTGTTCCACTCCGTATGTGTCACGTTAAATAAAATATATGTACAGTCATCACAGACTTGGGTGCTGCCAGTAAGTGACCAGTTAAACACTACTTGTTGGAGTTCGTTTTGAAGAACATTTTCTGACATTTTTGTTCCTTTGCAACCATTCGCGTAATGAAGTTCTTTACCATTAGAACTGAACGATCCAACACACACAAAATATGAGAAAGTAGTAGACACACACAAAATATGAGAAGGTAGTAGACACACAGAATATGAGAAAGTAGTAGACACACAGAATATGAGAAAGTAGTAGACATACTCAATATGAGAATGCAGTAGACACACACAATATGAGAAAGTAGTAGACACACACAATATGAGAAAGTAGAAGACACACAATATTAGAAAGTAGTAAACACACACAACATGAGAAAGTAGTAGACACACACAATATGAGGAAGTAGTAGACACACACAAAATATGAGAAGGTAGTAGACACACAGAATATGAGAAAGTAGTAGACACACAGAATATGAGAAAGTAGTAGACATACTCAATATGAGAATGCAGTAGACACACACAATATGAGAAGGTAGTAGACACACACAATATGAGAAGGTAGTAGACACACATGAGTTAAGGAAGTAGTAGACGCACGCAATGTGAGAAAGTGGTAGCCACGCAGAATGTGAGAAAGTAATAGATATACATAATATGAGAAAGTAGTCAACAAGTCGGATGTAAGAAAGCATTAGATTTACAGAAGATGCAAAACATGAAAGAGATAAAAGATGACAAAGTAGATGAGATACAGGGTAGAGAACATGATAGCCAGTATATACACAGAGTGATACAGAAAAAAAGCAAAAAGAAGCGTGTAGGCAACCATGTTTTCTCTTCTATCCCCGTCCCTCTTTCTACTCACCCGCGCCTCCAAACCAGCTCAAGAAATAAATATGGCAAACACTCGTTAGAATATATAAACCTGCCTAAACCTTCTACAGCTGACATAATGACCTGCGTGCGCTAAAATTTGTTTTCAAGTTTGATCATAAAACTCCAACATGGCATGTTTTAACAGCTACCATTACTGTATTTTCTTCCTTTTAAATACATTTGATATGCGTGCCAGATAAAATCACAAAAAAGCTGAATATTTAAATCATTTAATTAATTCTGCCAGACTTATATAACATACTTACATCAAAAACAACGTCCCTTGATGAATTAAACTGAGATGCTTTGATGTGAATGTAAAATTGTGGGCGTGGAGTTATTATTTATAATCAAAGCAGATTTGTGGAGAAGTAGCGGTGTTTTCACATTTCAGAATCTTGCGTCCCACGAACTTTGAAATCTTAAATAAACATGTTTATCAAGTAATTCAAACAAAGTGGTTTGACGACATAGAGGTCACAAGGAAAGAAGGTTAAAAAAGAAGGTAGTCCTATATATGATACTGCCGTAGGGGTGTCAAGTGTTAATGACTTTACTATACTAGGCGCAGCATCGAGAGGTAGGATGACCAGTTCCCTTCCTCCCTTTCCTTTTCCGTCCCTACCTCAAGAGCAGAGTCAGGTACCCATTTACAGCTGGGTCGATTGAGGTGTGACGCCACCGTGTTTCGAAGTCGGCATCTTTGCCGCGTGAGGTCAGCGATCTTACCACTCTACCAATCGGATGCTGAAGGAAAGACGATGAAAGCCAAATATGGAAAGAACTGTTGAAGGAGGTGAGAACAAATGGAAAACTAGAAAAAAATAACTACTCAGTAAAGACCCATGACTCCGTGTAGCTCAGATGGATCATTGTTCATGATGATGATGATGATGACAACAATGAAAGCAAACCCATAGCCAGTCCTCGAATGTGGAAATCATAGTAACGAGCCTAAATTTGCAAACATGACTTTTCAAAGTCCAGACCAATAACGCTCCCGCACTTCACGCCAACCAGAAGTGCTCAGACTAAATAGATTATTCTGGCTGAGGCCAACCTATTCTGAAAAACAAGTGCCTGTCGCTGGCACACACAAAAACTGGCACTATTATGTCTCAGTCAGCGAAGCTCATTTTTAAATCTATTGATATTGTTCTAATTTGTGTGTGCGTTTTTGGTTTTTTGTTTGTTTTTTTTGTGGTTTTTGTTTTGTTTTAATATTATTATTATTGCTATTATTACATTATGGACTACAACAAATTTACACTGATAACATTTACAAGAAGAGACATCTAGAATCACACATGTTCTGCCAAGGACCGAAAGAGGAGCAAAGAATAGTAACAATGTAACCATACAAGACCACATTCTCATACGAGAACCTGACACCATCACCAGAACAACCATGCTATGGACTCCACAAGGAAAGCGAAATCAAGGACGATCAAAAGTCACCTGGCGGAGAATTCTGGAGGCGGAGATGCTAAACATGAACCAGAGCTGTGGCACCACACGGCGGATGGCTGCCGACCGAGCAAAGTTGAGACAGTTTGTTACTGCCCTACAAGACGCCACCAGGCGTGTTAGTTTATGATTGCTTTGTCAGCCAGAGGTCAAGGACTGAAGAAGAACCTACCAAGAATGTCGCAGAAAGCGATTACTAAGGGCTGGACAGGGGTTCCGGCTACCCTATCCTGGAGGAATTGTAAGCCCCCTGAACAACTACATGCATTCATAAAGTGAGAGAAGGGTAGGACAACAATAAGTATGTAATAACTGAAGATATGGGTAGGACAACAATAAGTATATAATAGATGGAGAGATGGGTAGCAATACGTATATAATAAATGGATATATGGGTTGGACAACAATAAGTATATAATAAATGGAGATATGGGTTAGACAACAATAAGTATATAATAACTGGAGAGAAGGGTAGGACAACAATAAGTATATAATAACTGGAGAGAAGGGTAGGACAACAATAAGAATATAATAACTGGAGATATGGGTTAGACAACAATAAGTATATAATAACTGGAGAGATGGCTAGGACAACAATAAGTATATAATAGCTGGAGAGATGGGTAGGACAACAATAAGTATATATAACGTGAGAGCATGAAAGGACACGCATTGAAAAAAACATGCTGATACCATTACCTGGTAGACCTTGTTCTGTAATAGCCATGGTAAGTGAGGTACAGAAAAAAAACCTATGGAGAAGAGAATTGGGGGGGGGGGCGGAAATGAAATGATGAGGAAGGCATGGACAGACCTGTAACTGATGACACGGAAGAAGAGGTATTGTAATAAGTTTCTTAAAGGCGTATGCTCCTTGATGACGATTATGATGATAATGATGACGATAGGGTTGACGATGAGATTGTTTTATAAATTACCCGACATTAAGAAATTGTACACACAAGAGCTGTTACTAAGGCAGCCTAGCATAGTCTCTAGCCTATGGCCACTGAAAACATATCACATGTTGTGAATTATTTATTTTTCTATTTATTATTAATTTAAAAATTTTCTGTTATCTTATTTTGTTCTGTTCAGCGTAAGTACTATGCTGATTATATCTATTATTTTGAATAGCTAGGTATCTGTTGTTCTGTTAAAGGAAATAAAAGAACATTGAACAGCTGTCATCCTATTTTTTGTTCTATGTAATTAGCATATTTTGAACAGCTGTGCACTCATTATTTCTGCTGCATAACCATTCAGCTGAACAAACAGCGTACTGAGCCAAATGTGGAATGCGTCAACAGCGATGAATTAAACGTTAGTTGAGAAAATCATCTCGGGCGTAGCTTGCCAAGAAGTTAAAGACTTTCATAAAAAGGTTTGGCTGGGTTTTCATTTTAAGGACTATCTTTATTGCACACGGACAACTCCATCAGTGCTCCGATCTCCTCCCTTAGATCATAAAAAGGTACTTGCGTAGAACAGAAGGGTTGATATGGCACGGCAAGCTCACTAATGTGGAACTGGTGACAAGAAACAGGCAGCACCAGTGGAACAAAAGATGAGAAGAAGACCCTGGCGATAGATAGGACTCACATTCAGGACAAATGTTGACAGCATTCCTTTATCTGCATCGTCCAGGGAAAAGTATGCAGAGGGAGATCAAAAACACATGAAGAAAATAACTAGAAACAGAAATTAAACGGGTGAGAAAGACATAGAAAAGTATGGAAATGATGGCACGGGATTGAAGGACTCGACATAAGTTTGTTTAAGGCCCATGCTCCTTCGGAACTGAAGTGTAGGGATGATGACAATAGCTCACCAAACACTGCATGTTAAGGAACCTTAAGGGAAAAGAAGACAGAAGACCAAGGAAAACACGTGGAACCAACACCATGGTAGAAGTGAAGGCTGAAGAATGCATTTGTACGAGATAAAGTTGCAGGGAGACTACACGCATGGAGGCGTATATTTACTGGCCTATGGTCGTCAGCAAGTGAAGTACATTGAATGTTTATTATCAATGTTTATTATAAATTTTTATAATCAATGTTTATTATCAATGTTTATGACCAAAAATGAAAATATTTTTATATATGACTGTACATTACATTCGTCTCTACTAGAAACACAGATAATACAAATGACTTGCAGTTGTTGCGGCTCACGACGGAAATCTGATAAGGCAAAGAAAGAGAACAGGACCTGCTCCCTCATTCATGTCATAAGAGGTGTCGCAACTTTTACAAGATAGGTCTGAGATATTTATGGCCCCGTCCGAGCGGAGGTGATAGTGGTGACTATGTGAGAGTAAGGTGTAAGAAATAGTTTTTGTTTCCTCACGAGCGTGATAGTGTAAGAGGAAAACCGTCTCTGGAGTGAGTAGTTTCTCTAATCCAGCCTATCTTTACGACTATATTTTAATCAGACGCACTTTCTCTCCTTATACAAAATACAAGTTACACTGTACCCACATACACACAATTCTGTGACAAATACGCACAAACGTGAAAACAAACTACGGATAACAGATATGGGTAGGGGTTGACCAACACGATAACTTTAAGGTTTATTAAGTTTATTATCACTAGAACTTCACAACATCAAGCATATACATCAATGAAACATGGTTTACAGACAAATGAAATTAACCCAAAAGGTCCTCCCCTCTGGTAAAGGAAAAGAAAAGACGATCCCAACAGAGGTTAATTAAAAGATCAAAAGTTAACAATAAGTGTATGGAATAGTCAGTAAGGGAAAAGAAAAAGTTCCTAATTAAGCTATCCCGTAAATATTCAGGATAGTGAGAAACAAAAAAGGAGATTTGTATGATAGTGGTAACAAAAGAAAAATATGTTTCTCTATTTCGGTTCATTCACTCATTCATACTGTGGCCACACGCATATTCGCTTACCCAATAGTTGTCGCAGGTATTTCGTGGAAATAAACACTAACAAGTACTATGACTATAGAGTGTCAAATTATTTGCCAAATCCAGCCCCAGACTATTCTTGGTGCTGACTGCTAAGTTCAAGGTAGTCGCTGAAGTTGGTGTGTTAATTAGTTTCCTGGATAAATCATGTATCTCTGCATTTAGTTGGTTGGAATAAGATTTATACGTGGTGGTCGCCGTCTTAGGGCAAATTATATATATATATTTCCGGGGTTGTCTGGCCTCTGGTGGCGGAGACACTCTGGTACGTTATGAAAATGTTAATGATAACAATTATTGGCTGTTCTCTAAGTTGATGGCAGAGTCTGAACAGTGAGTTCTCTTGAGTATATTCCCGTGGAAAAAACTACTGTCATATGTCAGATATATATATATATATATATATATATATATATATATATATATATATCTATATACATATATATATATATATGTATAGATATAGATATATATGTATGTGTATATGTATATGTATATATATATATATATATATATATATATATATATATATATATATATATATATATATATATATATATATATATATATATATATATATATATATATATATATATCACAACGGGCTGATCACCCGTTTGCCAGTCACTTCGATTACGGAAACAATAGCAAATGGGTTGATTTGCCGTTGCACTAAAGACGCCACTAGGCGTGATGGGAAACAATGGCAAAGAAAACCTATCTGCTGTTGCCCTAAGACGCCACTAGGCTTAATGGCCACTGACTGCTTTGACGGTCGGTGGCTAAGGACGGAAGAAAAGGAATATATATATATATATTGCCACAGCGGGCTGATAAGATTGATATAAAACTCTGGTACTGTTCAGGTCCAGTTAATATTATGTTTATTGTTTTTTTCTGGATGGGTCTCTCTCACGAGTGAAGAAAGTGGACCGCACAGGTCACAAATCACAGATTCAATAGTACAACAATATATCTGAATAGTTTATAAGAACATAAGAACATAAGACTGCTAGTTCGCAGGGTTTGATCAGCCTAGATTTAGGAAGAAATACACATATTTAACCATAATATAAATATCATATCCTAACACGCGTTAAGGTAAGATCTCTTAACCACTCCACTATTAAATTAGATTATAGACCACAAGCGTCTACCTTATCTTATCGCTTTTAACACGCGATATAAACACTAGTCATCTATAAAAATTGCACAAAATGGATAGAAGTAAATTTTATTCCGTCAATTATCAATCACCTAGCGTCTATTAGTTAGTTAAACCATCTGGAATAAAATAGCTATGCGTTATTTAATACACCAGTTAAAGCGCCTAGAAATCTCAGTGAATTATACTGATGAACTTAGCACAAGAAATCACAAAAATGCTAATATATATATTACCACAAAACAGAAAAATTAACTATCTCCACGAAATCTAGTAATCCACATTGTACTATGGCTCTTATGATATCGAGCTAGATATTTACAAAAATTCCTGAAGTGACTGATAACTGATTTTGAGGAGAAGGAATATATATACAGAAACAGCGTAATTTCGCGGCAGGATGACGAAAGTCGCGCCTCGGCAAATCAGCGGGTTTCAGTCCAGATAAAGAATTTCTCCGTTCGCTTTGTTACCCGGTGAACCAACAACAAATGGCTTCTGATCTCCACGATTGTCTAGCCGTAGGGAACTTCAAAAGCCGTTGTCTTGCACGTGGTTTTGGGACCGCACGCTGTCAGTATGTCGTAATTTTGACAGCTCTGCACTCATCGAGCTTTCAGGCAAACGTACTAGGCCCGTCCCCTTTAGAAGGAATGACAGTTATAGATCTGAATAGCCGCTCGTCAGCGCTTGGAACAAGACAATAGGCGTGGCTAAAACTATGAGTTCGACAGTTAGCGAAAAGCATGGATTTTGCGTAACAAACGTACATACTAATGAGTGAAGCAAGGTGGACCGCAAGGTGGAACGTAATGAGGAGGGCCGGTGGGAAGCAAGCGGACGGATTAACTGTAGTCTATTCTCATAACATGTCACAGTTCGTCCCGGCTTGAAGACATGAAACCGTTTCAGATCTCCTTTATGAAAATAGAGCTATTTTGATCCGTGGTTTCCGGGTGATTGTTGTTTTCCATTTCATCCTCCTCTTCCGTGCTCCAATTTCGACTCATAAAGTCTGCTCCTACGTTTTCTTTCCCTGGAATGTATTGGATCTTAAAAGAATATACGCTTAATAGCAAAGCCCAACGCATGATCTTCGCGTTGAATTCCCTATTCGCTGCAAGAAAGGCTAGTGGAGCATGGTCTGTCTGCACTGTGAACGACACTCCATACAGGTATTCATGGTGTCTCCTGATGCCGTGAACCAGTGCTAGACATTCTCTCTCCACTGTCGAATAGTTTCGTTCTGCCGTATTCAATTTTCTGCTGCCGTATGCCACGGGAAATAACAGGTTCGGATTATTGCCATCTGCCTGTAGCAGTATTGACCCGATTCCCATTCCCGATGCGTCGACCCACAAAATATAAGGTTTCTTAAGGTCAAGTAGCCTTAGAATTGGGTATTTCGACAGCTGTTCCTTAAGAGTGACGTAAGATTTTTCGCACGGGATTATACTCAAGAGAACTCACTGTTCAGACTCGGCCATCAATTTAGACAATAGCCGATATTTGTTATCATTAACAATTTCATAACGTACCAGAGTGTCTCCGCCACCACAGGCCAGACAACCCCGGATATATATATATATATATATATATATATATATATATATATATATATATATATATATATATATATATATATATATATATATATATATATATATTATTCGCCCTAAGACGGCGACCACAACGTATAAATCTTATCCCAACCAACTAAATGCAGAGATACATGATTTATCCAGAAAACTAATTAACACACCAACTTCAGCGACTACCTTGAACTTAGCAGTCAGCACCAAGAATAGTCTGGGGCTGGATTTGGCAAATAATCTGACACTCTATAATCATAGTACTAAACCATGAATTATTAATGTATATGCTTGATGTTGTGAAGTTCTAGTGATAATAAACTTAATAAACCTTAAAAATATCGTGTTGGTCAACCCCTACCCATATCTGTTATCCGTAGTTTGTTTTCAAGTTTGTGCGTATTTGTCACAGAATTGTGTGTATGTGGGTACAGTGTAACTTGTATTTTGTATAAGGAGAGAAAGTGCGTCTGATTAAAATATAGTCGTAAAGATAGGCTGGATTAGAGAAACTACTCACTCCAGAGACTGTTTTCCTCTTACACTATCACCCTCATGAGGAAAAAAAAACTATTTCTTACACCGTACTCTCACATATTCACCACTATCACCTCCACTCGGACGGGACCATAAATATCTCAGACCTATCTTGTAAAATATACGACAAGAGGTAACGTTTGTGAGGTTGCGAATGAAGGTGGAAATCTCATTACGCAAATTAGATTGTTACAGAAACCATTATTGCAGAGGTACATGAGTAAGTATGGCGAAGATTTCTTGCAAGAGGACCAACTGTTGTGGTTGTACCAAGGCCATTAAATATAATAACGTATGGGCAGATGGCCCTCTTGAGTAAGACTACACCATGGCTACCTTTGCAAAACTGGTTTCTGTAGTAATTAGTTTTACACGTTGTGGGTGTCAGCCCACAGTTGCCTCTTACGTATGAGAAAGAAATATTTCTTTTTTTGGTTGGGGGGGGGGTGTCTCTGAAGAAGGGTTCGAAACTGGCATTTGTATGTAGGGGACATTCTTTTGACTCGCAGCATCTGTTATACTGATGGCTGCTAATAAGGTAGGTCCCCTTCTCACAGCACGTCAATATAAGCCCTGATGGACTATAATGACAGAAGTAATCTTTTCCTTTGCTAAGCGGAGAGAAAGACGGAAGCCGGAAAATGTGTGACTCAATTATGTAACATGGACCATAAAGAAAAGCACAAAGATGGTATGCGATGTGTGTCCCATGTCCTGTGAATAGCAACCATTTATCGCGTATTCAGTTTCTCCTTTTTCATTTTCTTCCACTGAGAAAAAAAAGCCCGTCCAACACACACAGACAATTGAAAACTATAACTAACAAAACCGATCTTAAAAGTTGAGTACATATAAATGATTTTTTTTTAAATGAAGAAAAACCTCTGCCGGGAGTCGAACGCAGAACGTATGCTTGGAAGGCAAATATTTTAACTAATAAATCATGGACGCGCCTTGATATATGTGCAGAGTAGTAACTAGATTTGATGGCGCCCAGGGCAAATTTAAATAATGGCGCCTTTAGAAAACTGTGTGTGTGTATGTATGTGTTGTCTTTGATCCATGTAACAAACTCGATGCATTTTTTTGTCCTGGGAAAGACCCCGCACCCAGTTCAGTCGACAGACACCTAGTTAGGCCCCCAAGATAGTTATGGCGATAGTAGAAGTAGTTTAGGTTCAGTTACTGTAATGACTTTTTTTTGGTAAGCGAATGCCCGTACCCACCGTGATAAATTGTTTCTGAGACCTGCAGATGTACTAATTAAAAGTAGTTTCTTCTTAACTTGGAGGAAATCATAAATCTTACACTCTTTACTAGAATAATGGTAGGTCTGATTCAGTCTCCCGAAATGCAAAACTCATAACAGATGGCAACTTAATTACTAGCGAAATTCTTTGTCGACAAACTCTTTATATTGGGAGACAAAGCTCTCATTCTTCACTACTGCTTTGCCAAGTCTTGGGTCAATTCAACGAATAGGCAAAAATAACAATTAACTCTCTTGGTCACCCATTAGAAAGAACTCTTGCTGAGTGGTTCGAACCAGGAAAACTAAGATCTCCATTTATCCTGTAGTTAAAGGGAAGAGCCGGGAAACCCTGAGCCTGATCTTGTTTCCTGAAGCAGCGGGCAACCTCAATTGACTTTTGCACGTGGAGCATAGTCCTAGTGACCTGTTCTAACATCACCAAGATACCACCCTACACAATATGCAGATTCGACACTGGACATCTCAGCTAAGTTGATATCTACACTGGAGCTCACCACCCTCCTACACATAATTATGATGAAACTGTACTGACACAAAAACTCTGTTAAATTAAAAACTGACACTAGCTTTTGTGATAGATACTCGCATACATCACGTGTTTATTCAGTCAAAATCTTTAACGTCATACATTCATTCAGCATACTCCCATTCTTTAATCAATAACATTTCTTGGTAATTTTCGCTGTACCTTTCGTGTTCAGTGTATAGTACATTAATCGTTGTTATTCGTTGATGTTGGTGTCTGATCGTTTGTTTTGTATTACTTTATGGTGGCTTACTTTATAAAATTATTTTCAACACGTATCAGAAGAATCAAGGTGGCCAGCAGACTTAATCCCCTCTTGAAATTATCACTCTTTCACTCTTATTCAGGAAGAATTTAAGTTGCTGTATTTTCTTCCCTATCTGTCTTTGGAAACTCACTATAAGGGAAATCTTCGCCCAATATTACGAGCCTTATTCAGTGAGTCATTCAGGGAAAGATTTGATACGTTCTTTAATACCTTCTATTTCTACTGTCATTCTATTCCTTTAAACGGCCAGCCACAATCCACCATCAAAGACCGTTAGCTGTTGGGTATATATATACTGTTCAAAAAAAGAAACGCATAGCTATCCGAGGGCACGTTTTTATGAGTTTGTAAGTAAAATTTGGTGCTAGGGTATATAAGAACCAGCCTCAAATGTTCTTTACGGTGTCAAATGCACGTGTTGACCTGAATTGCGTTCGTTTTTGTAATCGTTACAACGCAGTGGGCAATAGTATATATGACGCAATTTTTGACCACAGCTCATGTTGCGCGCACGTGAAAGCAACAACATTTGGGGTGAACACTATTCACTGACTACGCAATTGAAACCCTATAAAAGGATAACGCTACACACAAAAAATTCAGTTAATTTTCAAGCAGACATTTATGCCGTCTCTATCAATAAATTTAAGGAACATTGCTATTGGCCGTTTGCACGCAGGCGAAAGTCAAAGTCAGGTTGCCAGGCATCTAAACGTGCATCAGAGTACCATCAGTCGAGTTTGGCACCGGTTTTATGCATCCATGTCCAGAAGATGCCAGTCGCTGATCGATGCAAGAGGAGACCACACACCATACTAACGGGAAATCCCATACGCCAAAAACTCTCGTGAACCAGATGCAAAACAACTGTCAATTGATTGGTTGAACCCTAAGGTATTCTTTTGTGCAATTTGAACAATTAACTCATTAAATTAAAAAAGTTATTGAATGTCAAAATTATGGCTATGTGTGTGCCTTCAGTAGCTATGCGTTTCTTTTTTTTGGACAGTATAGAAAGATTAACTGAAGTTTAAAACAAATGTTGGGAAAGGTTACGACTAAGTATCCACAATGATGGTACTCTGATGCACGTTTAGATGCCTGGCAACCTGACTTTGACTTTCGCCTGCGTGCAAACGGCCAATAGCAATGTTCCTTAAATTTATCGATAGAGACGGCATAAATGTCTGCTTGAAAATTAACTGAATTTTTTGTGTGTAGCGTTATCCTTTTATAGCGTTTCAGTTGCGTAGTCAGTGAATAGTGTTCACACCAAATGTTGTTGCTTTCACGTGCGCGCAACATGAGTTGTGGTCAAAAATTGCGTCATATACACTATTGACCACTGCGTTGTAACGATTACAAAAACGAACGCAATTCAGGTCAACACGTGCATGTGACACTGTAAAGAACATCTGAGGCTGGTTTTTATATACCCTAGCACCAAATTTTACTTACAAACTCATAAAAACGCGCCCTCGGATAGCTATGCGTTTCTTTTTTTGAACAGTATATATATATATATATATATATATACATATATATATATATATATATATATATATATATATATATATATATATATATATATATATATATATATATATATATATATATATATATATATATATATATATATATATATATATATATATATATATCGTTCTACAATTATACATACCTACACACCTACAAATAAATGTGAAGTGCGATAAAATGGATCATCATAAATGAGAAATTGAATTTTTGCATCTTTTTAACCATATAATGGCGCTCTCGCAATTTTGCGCCCAGGGAAGGTGCCTCACCTGCCTCATCCTAATTACGACAATATATGTGTGAATGTGTGTGTGTGTGTGTGTGTGCGCGTGCGTGTGTGCGTGCGTGCGTGCGTGTGTGTGTGTGTGTGTGCTCTTTTAACGTGGACTATTTTAATGATTGCCTCCCTCGGTCAGCGTTTATTTCGTTCCAGGCATACCAAGAAAGATATTAGAGAAGATTAGCAATTTCTTTGGTTAAGAGGTCATGTCAGATATATCCAGGGGGTAACAAAAACCTTAGATACAACCGCTTGTACTGACTCCAAATAAGAAAGTGAAAAAAAAAAAAATATTAGAAGCTATATGTAACATAAGCTGAACATCTTCAAAGGCAGCATCTGTAGCAAGGCGGATTAGAGCCTTACAGTTCATCTGACCTCTGATGTCAAATGACCTGAGGTTACGTCCGTATCAGTCTAGTCATGATCTGGAAAAAGATCGCAAAAAGTGCGTTGCTGAAATTTTAATTTCTAGTCTCGTTTTAAGTATAATTTAATATTTCTCCCGCCCTCCCGATCTTTGATACCTACTCTTACTACATTAATTGCAAATGCGAACCTCAACTGTTTTATCCTCTTTAAAAAAAAAACTGATAGCAGCTTACAGCCCCATCTTCTGATCAGTCCTTTATCGCCTCAAACCTTCCTATAATGTGCACTACTCGCACCCTCCTACTGCACGCTACTGGTCCCTCCCCCAGATATCTCATAAGATCACGTCTTCCGTCCTAACTTAATGGCTTTCCGTAATTCATTCTTTGTTGCGTCTCCACCTCAGCTGACAGCTGACAACACCACCCAGTTCATTATCGTTATCCCCTGAAGTTTTCCTAAATCGAATAATCAGACCGGCATTGCCAATCTGACCCACTTTACATTACTGCAACCGCATTTGTGGGAAATACTAATCAAAATGCAGTTTTTGTATTAATAATAATAATATAATAATAGAAAGCAGGTTAACTTATAGGTCAAGCTCATTTCAACTTCTTCCATTTCGCTTCTTATGCAGTATAGAGCCACAACTGACGTCTGTTCCCTGGCAGGAAACCTCCCTTTACGCGCTATCTCTCACGTTATGTATACTTATTGTTGTCCTACCAATCTCTCACTTTATATATACGTATTGTTGTCCTACCAATCTCTCACTTTATATATACTTATTGTTGTCCTACCAATCTCTCACTTTATATATACTTATTGTTGTCCTACCAATCTCTCACTTTATATATACTTATTGTTGTCCTACCAATCTCTCACTTTATATATACTTATTAATGTTCTACCAATCTCTCACGTTATGTATACTTATTGTTGTCCTACCAATCTCTCACTTTATATATACTTATTGTTGTCCTACCAATCTCTCACTTTATATATACTTAATTATTGTTGTCCTACCAATCTCTCACTTTATATATACTTATTGTTGTCCTACCAATCTCTCACTTTATATATACTTATTAATGTTCTACCAATCTCTCACGTTATGTATACTTATTGTTGTCCTACCAATCTCTCACTTTATATATACTTATTGTTGTCCTACCAATCTCTCACTTTATATATACTTATTGTTGTCCTACCAATCTCTCACTTTATATATACTTATTAATGTTCTACCAATCTCTCACGTTATGTATACTTATTGTTGTCCTACCAATCTCTCACTTTATGTATACTTATTGTTGTCCTACCAATCTCTCACTTTATATATACTTATTAATGTTCTACCAATCTCTCACGTTATGTATACTTATTGTTGTCCTACCAATCTCTCACTTTATATATACTTAATTATTGTTGTCCTACCAATCTCTCACTTTATATATACTTATTGTTGTCCTACCAATCTCTCACTTTATATATACTTATTAATGTTCTACCAATCTCTCACGTTATGTACACTTATTGTTGACCTACCAATCTCTCACGTTATGTACACTTATTGTTGTCCTACCAATCTCTCACGTTATATATACTTATTAATGTTCTACCAATCTCTCACGTTATGTACACTTATTGTTGTCCTACCAATCTCTCACGTTATATATACTTATTGTTGTCCTACCAATCTCTCACGTTATATATACTTATTGTTGTCCTACCAATCTCTCACGTTATATATACTTATTGTTGTACTACCTATCCCTGGCGTTATGTACACTTATTGTTGTACTACCTATCTCTGGCGTTATGTATACTTTTTGCTGTCCTGTCCATCACTCGCGTCATGTTTGCCTAAATCCTCTTGCACAGTTAGTTTATGTAGACGTTTCTTTTTTACATGTTAGGGTTGCCAGTCCTATACCCAATCTTACATTAGTCGCCTCTTTCGACATGCCTGAGGAAAAAGTGGTCGAATTCTTTCTTTGCCTCCTCAGAGACTCGGGAACTAGGCAAAGTATTACTAGAAAGTGACTACTCATCCGCTGTCTTATAATTTCCTGATTCGATTAAAATAAATTCAGCGGTACGTGACAATGGGATAGCTGACAGACTAGCATCAAGAGCACTTATAGTGGTGGCATTGGATATGGGTAAGGGAGAGATATTGAGGACAATTAATGATCGCCTATTAGACAATGACGCTGCAATCCATGAATCATCAAGGCTAAGAGTTCTGGAATTTGACACCAAACTAGCAGGGAGGGACGTATAAGAGGATGCATCCAGCGTGTATACGACTAGCGCGCAACAGGAACAATTAGCATTCATTGACATTTGCTGAGGGAGATTGAGCACCAAAGGGTTTGTGCGGAGCGTAATGACGTCAATTATGATCACCAATAACAATAAAAAATGAACCATAATTCAATAAGATTTTTAGCTATGATTTAAATGGGAAAAAAGTGCAGATACCATTTAGATATGAACACGGGGGGAAGCAATAGATCAGAAACGCGTTCACCCAGACGCTTTAAGACCACCTCATAGTTTCGAAACAGGTGTAAAAAGTAGAGGATCATGCTTCCTTTACTAAGATGATTCCTTCTTGTGAGGTTAGGCCGTGGACAATTAGCCCTGCTGGTTTCCTTCCTCCCCATACGTAGGCCCTGCATGTACCCTACTCCAGCTTGAACGTCTTAGAACAGAAACGGAACAAAACGGAAGTGAAAATTGCTTACACGAGCAGCTCAGAAAATTAATTCTGACATTACACAACAGACCCGTTCATGGAATCCACAAGGAAATGATGAAGAGAACATGGTAAAAGTACACAGCAAAAAGAGATAGTGGAAATACTTAGCTGAAAATGGCAGAGTGCCAGACCTGGCAGAAATGAAGGCGGATAACTTGTTGGTCACACGAACTAAGCACTTACAAGACCAAAGGGAACTGACTGACTAACGTGATGGACAAGTAAATACCTTCTTGATTTTGTTATTTTCCGTCCGATATTTACTGCGCGATGATTACTTTTTTTTTTTTTTAGCCTAGTTGTACTGCAGGACATTTTATTTTTTTTAAATTCTTCGTCCTCTCCATATTTTCCTCCTCAAAGAGTATGGAACAACTACTGCTCTTGTCGTCCCTGCGACAAGCCTCCTCCAAAACACTTCATATTCGAACAGTATTCTCTACTCTACAGGAATTTCTTTTCTAAATCACGAATCATTGCTATTTCTCAAACTTAATAACGCCATTGCATAATCGATTGTTCAGTCATTATTACTGAATAATCCTTCACAAAATAAAATACAAAATAAAAACAACAACAACAAATCACAAGCCTTAGCCCAGATAATCAATGGGAATTTATCTCAGTGAATATATTTTTCTCTGTACTTTTTTTTCTCGATTGTCCAGAAATTTTTAGATTGGTCGATAGATAATCTTCTTTGTATAGAATTTTATTTGTGCTTAAAATTGCAGCTATATTTTTTCAGGCATTATTAGTGTCAACTTGAATTCTCAGAGTAATTCTTCTGGATGATAGCACGAGGGGAAAAAAAGATAAGATAAAACAAGATTTAAAGATATAAAAACAGTTTCCCAAACAATCGATGAAAAACAGACAGAAAAAAGTTCTTTATTGAGGCTTAACATAAAAATAAAGGTTGAATCAATACGCCAAAGGACCAAAACAATTGAGAATATTATGTTCAAAATAATTCCCCATTAATTTCTTCATAGTTCCAAATTGGTTAAAAGAATGGCTGAAGTTTACAGTACTCGTGGATTTATAGAGATGTTTTTTTTAAATTTTTTTCCAAGGACACAGTTAACATAAATATACATTCAGAGGCGTAGAATGGACGTTATTTGCAGCAACGCTAACTGAAATGGTTACCTCAATGGCTATGCCCATTCAAATGAACCGCCACTGTCGTGAAAGGAGAAAGATCTGTGACAACACAAAGAAAACAAAAGTCTCTAGATTTATGAAATATCAACCTCTTCTTAGACAGCGCAGACTTCGCTGGCTTGGCCATGTTCGCCGCATGGATGATGGTCGCATCCCAAAAGATATCTTCTACGGACAATTAGCAGAGGGCAAGAGAACAGTTGGGCGACCACAGCTGAGGTTCAAAGATGTGTGCAAGAGAGATATGAGGGCACTGGACATGGATCCAGCAACATGGGAGGATAAAGCTGCTGATCGCACTAAGTGGCGATGCTATTTACGGCGGCACCTCAGATTGGGCGAAGAGAGGCTCACACAAGAAGCAGGGGTGAGGAGAAATTTTAACATCTGGAGGATCTCGTAAAAATTTGAAATCAGGGAAAGACTTTATGACCACCCTGTATATATGTACACTTATTGTTGTACTACTAATCTCTCACGTTATGTACACTTGTTGTACAATAAGTGTACATATTCAAAAAATTATCCTTTAAGCTCCCACAGGACCACAGGCCTTTAACAAACTCATTCAAATCCTCCTGCCCCATACTGTCAGCTCATGGTCTTCCCTATCTTCTGTATCCCTGTCATGTCTGTTCTCTTCTCCACGTGTTTTTCGGTCACCTCTTTCTTCTGCTACACTGGGGGCTCCAGAACAAATGACTGGCTTGTTTACATATACACCAGTGTGTAAGAAAACCTGTGTTGACACTAACGTCATTTATAAGCATTGTGAACTTAGTTTATAGCCAGGTTTTGATTGACAAAAATTGGACCAACCGTCGTAATGCTTTGGCTTCTCTACATATTTCGTTCACGTCTGAGCTCCAAATTTCATCCATATTATGGTGTTCTTTTTTTATCATCTTTATCTTACAGACCTCGTACCTCAAACATCTCATGTTACAGGCTTTTATTTTTTTTTTTTTTGGTAACGTACGCCCGCTATTACTCGATGCGAGAATCTCCGGTAAGTATATCTAACCTGAGACTGATTTTTACTTGAGTATCCCTTTTTCCCTGTACACTGACAGGTGTCCACTCGCCATTCAGGCAGATACTCGCCGTCTTCGGAGGGTACCCATTGGAGCTGAGTCGGCTCAGGAGCCGCCAGTCCCTGGTCGACGATACTGCTTCAAATGTCTTCGCCAGGGCTCGAATTAATCCAGTCGAAGCCCCGGTCGACGAGACTTATTCAAATGTCTCGCCCGGGCTTGAACCTGGATCACCCGATCGCCAGCGCAGTGTGGTAACCATTACACCAGCGCGCCTTCTAATGTTACAGGCTGAAACTTTGAAACCTTAACTTCCTCTAGAGCACGGGTTTTCAACATTGTTTTGCTCATTGCCCCCTTCTGAGCCTCATTTACCTCTGTGCCCCCCCTTTACCATCCAACAGTGATTCCCTATAAATATGGCATGGCCCACTTTGAGAACCGCTGCTCTATAGCGCCCGATTGGCAGAGTGGTTATAGTTGCCGGGTTCGAAACACCATGGCGTTACGCTGCAGTCTACCAAGCTGTAAATAGGCACCTGACTCTGCTCGTGAGTTAGGGAAGGAAAAGACAGCGATTAAGGGAACTACTCATCCAATCTCTCGAATCTGGACCTAGTATCGTGAAATCCTAACATTTGAGTCCCCTGCGGCAGGTAACTACCTTTATCTCTAAAATTCCTCTAATACCAATATCGTGTTTCTATTCATCCTCACTCCAGTTAGAATTACGTTAAAGTTTAAAAATTGTTATGTCACCGAAACGCAAACAAGAAGAAAAACACCAATATTATTTTCTAATAGCAGGAGAATCACGCGAGTCACAGTAGACTAGGGTTTCTCAATCTGTGGTCCATGAATCGATTCTAGGGGGTCCGTATACATAACTTAAAATTTAAAATACAACATTTTAAATTATGCTTTTATGTACATTATTTCACAACTAAACTGCATAGCCTTCATTGGACAATCAATGGGCTCCTAGCTTAATTGACAATCAAAGGGGTCCAAAGCCTAAAGCGGTCCAAAGCCTTCATCAGATAAACGAAGGGTCCATAGCCTTCATCGGACCATCAAAGGAGCCCATAGCCGTCATAGAACAATCAAAGCTTTCATAGAGTTCATCGGAGAATCAAA
Organism: Oreohelix idahoensis; assembly: GCA_024509875.1. NCBI lineage: Eukaryota > Metazoa > Mollusca > Gastropoda > Stylommatophora > Oreohelicidae > Oreohelix > Oreohelix idahoensis. Next base: position 176,086 of record JAMPIV010011640.1, read on the forward strand.
GGGGCCCCATAGCTTTAATTGGGCAATCAAAGAGGCTCATAGCCTTCATCGGACAATCAAAGGAGCTCATAGCCTTCATCGGACAATCAAAAGAGCTCATAGCCTTAATCGGACAATCAAAGGAGCTCATAGCCTTAATCGGATAATCAAAGGAGCTCATAGCCTTCATCGGACAATCAAAGGAGCACATAGCCTTAATCGGACAATCAAAGGGGTCCGTGGCAGAAAAAAAGGAGAAACCCTGCATTAGACGAATGAGAAAATAATCGAATACAGCGTGTCTGATCCAGCCTTGTTATAGAGACTGTAACAATAAAATCGTAGAGTTGGCCAAACATTTTCCGACTCCTTAAATGTTAAAAGTCATTTTCCGACTCTGACTACACTTTTTAGCATAAAATTCGAGTCGGAGTCCGGACATATTTTTTTTTCACCGACTTCGGCTCCACTAAAAAAACGACCGACTCTACAACTCAGCCCTGCTCTTTAGAGACCCCGCAGATCTACACGAGGGAACCGAATATTTACCACATAAGGTAGTAGACAAGGAAATTAACACCGTTTTTAGAGATTACACCCAGCAGAGTTAACTCCAGGAAATAATACACCTTACGTAATTCAAGCAGCGGTTCACAATGACGCAATCTGTCAACGCTTGATGTGAACAGGAACCACTCTGAGAGCTTCTCAGAAGACATTGTCGGAAGAAGGGTTTTGCAAAACAGTAAAAAACAATTTTTATTTCGGCTCTTCATCATGAAGCGACAGATAACACATGACAACGTTGAGATGTGCCACGGTCTAGAATGTGGCTCGACGCAGGATGTTCCACCAGTTGGAGATGTCATCTTTGTTTAAACACATATGGTTTCTTCTTCAAGTACCATGCCTGGTGGCGAATTCGATCATGTCTCTCCATAACTTCCTGTCTCCAATCTTATTTATCAGTTTTATTGTTGAACAGATGGTTCAGGCAGATTATTCTCAATAGCCTTGGTGTTTGTTTGTTTTTTTTTTTTGTCGCTCACTCTGGAGCTATTTTTTGTTCATATTGTTTGTTGAAGTTTTCGTGGGTTAAAAGTTTCTACAAGATGGAGAAACCGTTTCATGGCTAACGCTCCTTAATACCTGGGTTTTTTTTTCTACCAGTCCCTAAAGTAGCTGGTCGCCAAGAAAGAAGTTTAGACCAAGCTGTCACGTGGTTTTGGTTTCTGTGATAATTGGGTCAACATGACTAGGCAGCCATCCCCTTGCACTACCTCATATTAGTCACATTGTACTCACGTGACTGAGGGTGCAATAGTTCTTCTCTTTCTCTGTCTCTCTACCAGGCTCGTAGAGTCGGCCAAACATTTTCCGACTCTGGCCTCGATTCCTGAAATGTTAGAAGTCATTTTCCGACTCATGACTTCCATTTTTAGCATAAAAATACATTTTTTTTTCTCCCAGTTCGTGCTCGTGTGACACATGGATGTGAAGACGGTAGGAATGGATTGGAGACACATTGAAAAAAACCTGTTGTTCGCATTACAAGGCAGTCTTCGCTTTAGAATGCCTAGGGTATTAGAAGATGAGATAAACCAAAGAACCCATGGAGAAAAGAATTGGAGACAAAATTAAATGATGGAGGAAGGCATGGGACGTACTTGATCTGTGGGGGACTTGGTATGTGTGTCTTAAAGGACTCACCTCCTCCAGGAGAAGAAGGGTATTGATTCATTAAAACTATTCTTGATTATTACTGTAATCTCTTTATAAATTTAGGAGCCGCGGTAGCGCAATGGTTAGCGCACTAGCTTCCTAGCTCGGTGGTCCATGGTTCGATCCCCAGTTGAGGTGAGATTTTTTTAGACCGCAAACGGCTCCGGGGTCTGCCCAGCCTAAAAAAATTGGGCACCAGAGCAATTCTGGGAAGATTAAGGCGGCCGGCGTGATGCTGACCACATCACCCTTAGTATGCCGATGGTCAAGAAAATATGGGCCTAACACCAAATTTTCAATATACCTCAATAGACGTGTAACGGGATCCTTTACCTTTTCTTAATAAGTGTCCTCCGATTGCGAACAGCAGACAATTTTTCCCCAAGAATATCAGTTCCACGAGAGTAGCATACTGACAACATGTCCTTAAACAATCTTCTTGAGGGAGAAATGGTATAGCAATGAGTGATACGGAAAGCCCACTTATTAGATAAATAGATATGACTACATGAGAGTGACAGAAAAATGAAAGCTATATTGAATGCGATTGATAATTCCCCTGTTTTGTAATACATGTTATTATGGTTCTGCAATGTTCCCTGCTATTTTTGTTGTCAATATTCTTGTTCTACTTCTTCATCTCTTTTCTTCTTAGTTGTAGTAGTTCATGTTTTTGTTCTTTTTTTTTTTGGTTTTTTAAAATCTTTGCACAGTTTTTTTTAAAATTCCTCACAGCTATTATCCTTCGCACAGTTATTTTTAATTGCTCACAGCTATTATCCTTCGCACAGTTATTTTTAATTGCTCACAGCTATTATCCTTCGCACAGTTATTTCTAATTCCTCACAGCTGTAATCCTTCGCGCAGTTATTTTTAATTCCTCACAGCTATTATCCTTCGCACAGTTATTTTTTTCGCACAGCTATTCTCCTTCGCACAATTAATCTCAATCCTGTTTGCTTTTGTTACTGCTCTTTTTTCTCATTTCTGTTGATGTTTCATCATCTTTTTATTCCTTACATTCTTTCTTTCTTTCTTTTGTTGTTGTTATTGTTGTTGTTATTGTTGTTGTTCAATTTTCTTTTTCTTCTCTTCATCATAAGGTTAATCCTTTTTTTTTTTTTTTTTGCTACAGTTGCTATTGCCATTGGCTACTTCACTCTTCCTCCCTACCTTGTGATAGCTAGTTGGCTTCGTCTTCCTTGTTCCCCATCAGACTTTTACACGATAAAGGCAGTAGTCAGCTCAGGGTTCCTGACATCTCCAAACAGTTTTTCGTCTAAAGAAGTAGGTTGTTGCCATATGCTACTCAGTTCACTGCTGTAAGTTGGGCAGGACTGGAGCAGATGTTTGGCTGTTATGAGGCTGGTACCACAGGGGCAGAGATCTGTTGGACCAATCATGTACTTGTGGTATAGATAGTACCTCAAGCTATTGTGACCAGTACATAAGCGGAAGATGATGGCCTGGTCTCGTCTGGATAGCTGTTGATTGTCATCATCTTTTATGTGACCTGTGTGTTCTCCGTCCCATTATGACTTGAATATGGCCTATTTAACAAATAATCTATAATGTATACGTCTGCGCATGACATCACCTTGCACGCATCTGGTATAGAATACTATCATATTTAATACATAAACAAACATAAAGTACTAAAACAACAAGATAGATTCAGTAGTTTCTACTACGGCAATACATGATGCGCAACAGCAATTACTGTGCTTTTCTATTAAATAATGAAAAACGTAACGCACTGATATTTCTAATAATTGCTGTCCTTGAAGTTATTTCCCTTTGCAAAAATATTATCTCCCATAAAATATACGCACAGATGAGAAGTAAACTGGGAGCCGCGCTAGCGTAGTGGTTACAACACCGCTCTGGCGACCGGGTGATACAGGATCAAACCCGGGCGACGGCATTTGAGGATTTTTCGTCGACCGGGATTTGGACTGGATTAACTCGAGACCTGGCGAGGACATTTGAAGGAGTGTCGTCGACCAGGGAATGGCGGCTCCTGAGCCGACCCAGCTGCAATGGGTACCTCCGAAATCGGCGAGTATTTGCCTGAATGGCGAGGGACACCTGTCTCTGTACAAGAAATAAAGGGATACTTACGTAAAATCAATGTCAGGTTAGACATAAAAATAATAACCTGAGATTTCGCCTCGAGTATTAGCGGGCGTACGAAAAAAAAAAAAAAAAAAAAAAAAAAAAAAAAAAAAAAAAAAAAAAAAAAAAGAAGTAAACTGCAATGAAACTATAAATAGCAACATGAACTGCAGCGTAAACATTACCAAGTACTGAAAGATAAAAAAATCCTGTTTACCCATGAAGTCCTTGAAGCATAAAAACTAAGGATAAAACGTGAATTAGTGAAACAGGTCGAAATTAGACAAATAAAATGTGACGGACATATTAAGATAACGTAATAATGTATTCAAAACCATAATTGATTGAACAGAAACTGACAGCCGCATTGGCACAGCCGCAGCCACCTTTGACCACCTCACAACGTGTGTTTGGAGAAACTCCAAACTCGCAAAGAAAACCAAAGCTGCGGTATATAACGCCTGCGTCACCAGCACACTTCTATATGGCAGCGAGACATGGACAACCTATGCTAAGCAAGAAAGATGGCTCGATACCTTCCATCTACGGTGTCTACGTCACATCCTCGGTATTTCGTAGAAGAACAAACAAAGATCGAGTTGTTGTCACGCGCTGGCCTCCAAAGCATGTATACACTGCTAAGACAGAGCAGACTTCGCTGGCAAAGAACATGGTCGCATCCCGAAAGATATCTTTTACGGACAATTGGCAGATGGCAAAAGAACAGTTGGGCGATCGCAGCTGAGGTTCAAAGATGTGTGCAAGAGAGACATGAGGGCACTGGACATAAATCCAGCAACCTGGCAGGATGAAGCTGCCAATCGCACCAAGTGACGACTCTCTCTGCGGTGCCACCTTAGATTTGGCTGAAAAGTAGCTCTCACGGCAAGCAGAAGAGAGGAGAAAACGTCGAAAAGAACAACAGAAAAAAAAAGCAGCTAAGGGCTGTCACCTCACAGGGCCATTTCCATAGTCAGATATGAATGAAGGGGCTATTATTATAATCGATTAAAACATTTTTATGTGGACAGATAACGTCAAAATAGGGACACGAAACAGTCTATCAGAATACTCAACCAACGTAAGAGACGAAACCATTGGAGGGCCATCACTGGTGACTCTCGATGAGGATGATACGTAATGTTACCGAATCTTTTTTTATTGTCTCTAAGCTAAGATACGAAGTTAGTTCAAAACTTAGTTAAAACAGAAAAACATTTTCTTTTGTAAGGACGTGGAAGTGGCAAGTCAAAATGGGTAGAGTTGAGGCAACAACTTTAATTACAGAAATCTGTAAATAACAAATAATTTGTTTTTAAACAAAATGTATTTTATTATTTCAAATGTTGTAATCCCTGTCCGTTCCGAATGGATTGATATTTCAATTTGTCGCGTCTTTTACGACAGATCTACGTGCTAATGGAACACATATATCATAAATTAATGTATATTATTAGTTCCTTCACATGTAGGGTGAGTTACGAACTAGTGCTAATGTCCAATACAAATATTTACTAGCTCTACGTCACAACCTAAACGTTCAATCATAAAGTAACCTACTTAAAACAAATGTTCGTATGTGGAGGAAGATACGGTCGACACACCTGTTGCACGTAAAATGCACGCATATGCACGAACATACTCAAAACCATTTGACTTCATCCTACCGCATGTCTTTAAACAATAGCATACAATATACATGTTGTACATATGAGAGAATGTCATCTGCACACGATCCCTGTGTATCGATAATTAATATATACGAATCTTTCGTTTTTACTTTACTTCGATTAGATCGACGAATATAAAGAATTCAATATTATAATCGAACTTCGATAAGTACGTGTTCATACTTGGTTTGTTAAATATACGCAATAACATCTGCAAAAGAAGCACATACCAGGTGAAATGTTGGCTGATGTCTTTAAAAATTTAATAAAAACACAACTGTAAAGGTAAGATTTACTTAGACGTATTGTTCGGCGCAGTTCCCGGTGAGGAGTGGCTGAAGAGACATGGACAGAATACATCTACAGTTGCCTGAGGCAGTCGCAAAAGTTGTCAAGGTTTTAAGTTGAACATGGTGCTGGCTGTGGTAAAGTGGGATGTTATAAATATTTATAGGGGACTTAGTGTACTGACTGAGATCAGCTGTGAAGGTATCTGTATCTAATAGGTGTAGTGTTTTACAGATAACCTTACTTGCTACCACATTATACCTCAGTCAGAATTATTCTGGAATATTGTGATGACTACGTTAAATGTCTAGGGTATGTATATGATGAAGTGTAAGTCACAACAACAAAGACAGATAAACAATTTAATTTATTCCACAACACTGTACAACACTGTGACACTCACACACATTTAACACTCTATAAGACTATCTTAAATGAGTAACTGGTAAATTTTCAAATATATATGTATTAATTACTTTCACTAATCTATATCCTGATTCAAATATAAAGTGAACCAGGAATCACAATCAATTGTAATTACAATTTATATGTACAGAATTTATCAATATGAACCTTGTAATGACATATTTTATTAATATTATCCTATGTGTGTCAGTTGTGCAGTAGTAATATGAGGTAATACTGGTTTTGTTTTTTCAAGCTATGTTGTTATTTGTCATCATGACTTCAAGTGTTTGTTTATCTTGGAAATAATATGGGGAAAAGTTCACAGTTCCTATCAGTTTAAACACTGTATTTTCCCTCTGTTTTATTATAAAGTCAGATTTTGACTCTGGATTACAGCCAAGGGGGGGGGGGGGGGGGGGGGGGGGGGGGGCATAATGTTGAGCTCCTCTGGCCACAGACGCTTATCTTTCGTGATGGCGGCAGGAAAAGACTCCTCTGCTCGATAGCCTCCCTGGGTTCTGGAGACACCTCACTGGTCACTATCTGGACCCAGGAGTATGCTGTCAGCCTCTAGGTTCAGCAAAGCTCAGACCAGGTGCTGCTCAATAACTTTAGGACCACGGTCCCTGAAACAAGAAGGTTGTACCTCCTATTTCAGAACTACTTTATAATAAATTTCCAGACTGAACACAATACATAACAAACACTGAGTTCAGGGCGGTAGGCCAACTGCTATCTTCATCTGAAACAATTTTCACCAGTATACTCCTCCCTAATGGTTACTACGCCTCTGCAATTCCAGCATTATTTCTTTCTAGTCAATAAGATAGGTGTCAGTGTACTGTTTGGCAATTCCATGTAGTTTTACTTTCCTCCGACACCTTCTGTTCAGGTTGGAGCACTATATAGGCTTTACCTCATGTTCGCTACTGAACCACACATATATACAGACATAAATTATCAATTTACATTCAATTTTCATTAAAAAGATATCAAATATTTCAAGCTTACCACAATTCATGGAATAATACACAGTTACGTTGACTGGCAATGAATATAGCACAATTTCGATCTGCCGATGTCCCAGGCTTTTATTTAGAAAAATATGCACTGGCGCTCAACGCACTGGTTCTTTAGTAAGTTTATTTGAAAATGTGGTGCTGACCTGACGCCTCTGATTGACTATATTGGCGGGTCTAACCAATCGTGCCATGTTTACACAGCTTTTCAAAAAAAAAGTACCCCTACTCACGTTTCCCTAACAACAAAGAATCAATATTTATAGCCCGACTAATCGTGTTTAGCCTTACATTTACTTTCCGCCAATCAAATAGGAGGTAACATGTCAACCTATTTCCCGTACAATGGTGGTGTGAAAATCTGCCACTGAGCGATTCTGATTTTGGTGTTGTCTGACATCCCTCACTATTTCTTTTGGCTATAATTTGTTAATTCCTAGACTATTTGCGTAACATTCAACATATTCTTTGTCAGCAAGTCCTAAGGAACCCAAATATATAAATTTAATGGGGCTAAGGGGCTGCGTTCAAAATATGTATTTTCTAGGATAGTCGTGTAGTTTTTTTTATTTTTTATGTTTAGAACCGCCACCTGTCCTGCTGTACTGTCAGACTAATGTCAGGATTTCAGACATAAAACAGTAGAATGTCATGTTTCCTAATAAGCGTTTTGTAAGTTTTTTAAAACCTACTCTCGTATGGGTAGTATTTTTTATCACTGTCGATTTGAAAAAAGCTAGTGCTTGTGGCCTTACACGCGTGATGGTAGTAATTGTGTATCGCGAGACTGTGGTAGTATTGCCTGCGTTCCGGCTTTCAGCCCCTCCCTTTCTTTCTATCCTTAGTCCATCTGTCTTTCGTTTATGGTAACTTAGTGTATAAAATGACATGAATGGAATATTAAATATAGGTCAGCTTGCGTATCTCAAGGTTTTTCTTAGAAAGGCAGTACACGTTTTATCGTAGAAAGCGGGTATTGAAGCAGTAGGCTTTTACTATCAACGTGGAACGTTATAATTTGCAGACGAATTAGAAAACAAGGGGGGCTTCGAGTACAGTCATTGTGACAGCACTGTTCGTTACCATTCTTCTTTCCTTTTATTGAAGTTATTTGTTAGGCTTTATATTTACTTTTTAATTTATATATGTGGATTAGAATTTCACACGACACTGGCAAATGCGTGATGTTAAAAATTCGCTGAAGATTCCCCCAGAAAAGACATGGACAGAATACATCTACAAATGCCTGAGGCAGTCGCAAAAGTTGCCAAGGTTTTATGTTGAACTTGGGGCTGGCAAATGCGTGATGTTAAAAATTCGCTGAAGATTCCCCCAACTGCAAAAGAATACATGAAGATCGTTGGCGTAGACTTCCTACAGAAGGGTAAATACCCTAGTGCAGTGGTTCTCAACGTGTGCAATGTTCTGAGATCCTCCTTGTGTGATCTAAGGGAGGAAATCGGAGCACTTATGGAGTTCTCTTTGTGCAATGATGATGATCCTTAACACCAAACCAAACCGATACTCATGACGAAGAAGAATAGCACATACAAGCATAAGTTAACATAATTCGCTTACATGTAATCTAAATTTACAATTTTAGGCTTATACATTCACTGTGGTTGCTTATTAACTCCCTATGGCGTTTTATTCTGTACTTGTGGTGTTTTATTCTCTCCCTGTGGTGTTTTATTCTTTCCCTGTGGTGTTTTATTCTGTCCCTTCCCTAAATCATTATTTCCCTTGTTCATGCGCATGCAATATAGCAGTATTAATGATGACGTCAAAGCTTGTTTTCGATGATTCAGTGTAAGATTAGCATCTGGGAACATGAGGAATAAACGAATGGGAGGATTAAAAATACTCAGCTTTGCTGATTTTCTATTAATCTATTCAGTCACGTGTCGACTGTTTGCCTTATATATATATATATATATATATATATATATATATATATATATATATATATTATAATATATATATATATAATATCTATATATATATATATATATATATATATGGCTTTCTTGACTTCATATGTAAATAACTTCTAAAAGTTTCGTCTCTCCAACTCTTCTAAAGATTTAGTCCCGCCACCGCTTTATCCGTCTGTCTCTCCTAGTGCGACTTTCATGCTTCACCTCTGTTACACGAGTTTCCCTGATCTCTTTATCCCTTAACATGCGCGTTCCATGTAAATACCTGACGACTTATGATAGAGATCTTGTTACATTTGTTTAAAGTTTTAATAGTATCCCTAGCTTCATCTTCTACCTGGAACCTAAGACGTGTCAACAGTGAGGAATGCAGTCAGCGACCCATAGCTAGAGTGCCTGCGTCAGGGTCAGCGAACCAGAGCTGACCAAGACCCTACTCCACCTCCAAGTGGTGGTTCTGGAAACAGGCTGCATCACAGCAGTCTGGCTGAGTGAGTAGGGATCAAAGAGGGAAGGCTAACCCGGTCCCAAAAATGTCGTGCTGAAGCCGGATGTGTTGGCCGAAAGGCGCAAATATCGCAGTTTCGCTGTAAACGGACACAACGCAACCAACGTCCTTTTCAGGACGAACGAAGAAGAAGAATCTTCTACCTAGGGCTAGTGAATAGATATTACTGTAGGTCTAGTTTTGTTGCTTTTCGATCGACCAGACAAGGACTATGCCCACTCATGAACTAAATCTAATGTGTCAAGCTTTTCTGCACCGATTCCGTTATTTGACAACAAACTGACTTCCAAACAATCATCGTCAATGTCAGCAATGTTTCTAAGTAGTTTGACACAATTATTCGCTCAGGAGACTTAGAAAATGTAAATATAAAGCGTGACATATTTCTGTAGCAGTAACAACGAAAAACGCAAACATGCCAATCGTCACACAAATTGTGATAATAACATCAAAATACGCACACGTGCTGCTTAACTACACTCAAATTATTTGTTTAAACAGTAACGGAAGTCATTCTATGAGTTTTAAAATAAGAACTGCATTAAACGGACGATTTTTGGAGTTTATTCGTGATAAACTAAAACAACGCCAGTTACATGTTTGCAACGCTCTGAGCGTTGTTCTGGAGTCAAAGAGTTAACTCTTTATCGTTTGTTAAATTTAATTGGAAACCCAACCTAAACAACATCTGGTAATCCTCCCAGTCTAATACAAAGTCCAAATTATTAATATATGAGATCTGCGTAATTTCTGTACTTCTGTAAAGTAAAAGAAAAGGAAATGTCCAAATTGTCCTCTTTCTAAACAACCTGCCTAAGGAAAATTCTTCTAATTTTCTGGCTGAACACCATCAACAACCATCATCATCATCAGCTGCCATCTCCACAACGAAGGTTGTCTGTAATGGATCTCCAACGTCTTCTGTCTTTTCTTGGTGGTGCACTCTGATAGACTCTCTCCTGTCCATCTCTTGATGTTATCTTCCCACTTATAGCGCTGTCTTCCCCTTGCACGTTTGCCTTCAACTCTCCCTTCTATTATGGTCTTCTGCAAGGTGTTATGCCTTTTTATGTGGCCAAAGTATTTTAGCTGCCGAACTTTGATCTCCCTCATTAGTTCTCTTTTCATGCCTAGATTTTCTACGACCTCCTTATTTGTTTTCTTCTCTTTCCATGAGAAACGCCTGTATATCCACATCTCAAGAGTCTCAGTTCGTTCTTCCAATTGCTTATTCATCGTCCATGTTTCTACACCATACAGTAATGCAGAATATATATAACACTTTATTATTCTCAGTTTTAATCTGTGATATAACTGTTTAGATGTCAGTATATGTATATAGGGAGCCGCGGTAGCATAGTGGTTAGTGCACTGGCTTCCTAGCTCAGTGGTCTATGGTTCGATCCTCATATGAGGTGGGATTTTTTTAGGCCGCAAACGGCTCCTGGGTCAACCCAGCCCCGACTGTGTACCAGAGCAACTTCTGGGAAGGTTAAGGCGGCCGGCGTGATGCTGACCACATCACCCCTAGTGTGCCGATGGTCAAGAAAATATGGGCCTAACACCATATTCCCAATATACCTCAATGGGCGTGTAACGGGATCCTTTACCTTTACCTATATGTTTCATGTTGTTGAATGTAGCTTTTGCCATTCCTATTCTCTTCTTGATTTCTATTTCACATCTGCCATCTTCTGTTATTATATGACCAAGATATGAGTAGATCTTGACTTGTTCCAGGATTTTCCCCTTTATGCTTATCTTTAATGTTGGCTTATCGTCTGTTTTGCTAATTATCATAGTTTTTGTTTTCTCAATGTTTTGTCCGATCCATATTCATGACTTATACTGTTCACGTGCTTCACTATTTCTTGTAACTCCTGTTCACTTTCAGCTAACAACACGGTATCATCTGCATATCTAAGGTTGTTTATTGACCTTCCACTGATGTTCAGTCCTGGTATTCCCTGTATCTGTTTGAAAATGTTTTCGGTGTATAGATTAAATAGGCTAGGGGACAGCACACAACCTTGTCTGACACCTCTTTTTATGTCTATGTATGGTGAATAATTCCTTCCAGATCTTATTGTGGCAGTTTGCTCACAATAAAGGTTACTGAGTATTCTTATATCTTTTCCATCAATACCTCTGTCTTCGAGGCATACAATTATTTTCTCATGATGGACTCTTGTCAAAAGCCTTCTTATAGTCAATGAAGCACATGTACATACTTTTTTGGACCTCTGTATATTTTTCTGCTAATATTCTTAGGCAAAATATTGCCTCTCTTGTTCCGCTGTTCCGTCTAAAACAAAACTGTTCTTCTTGGATTTCGCTGTCTACCTTACTTTTTATTCTTTCCTGTATGATTTTGAGCATTGTCTTAATTGCATGACTCATCAGGCTGATTGTTCTGAAGTCTGAACATTCTGCTGCGTTAAGTTTTTTAGGCAATGTTATAAAGACGGATGTCTTCATGTCGTGTGGTATGTATCCTGCATTGTATATATCGTTGCATAGATCTGTGATAGTATCTATACCAAAGCTCTCCAGGGCTTCTATCATTTCAATTTTATGTTGTCCATGCCTGCTGATTTTCCTTTTTGTAACATATGTACTGCATTCTCTACTTCTGATCTGAGAATGTTAGGGCCTTCATTAGAATCTGGTGATGGTTTTTTACCTCTGTTGTCCTCGAATAGTTCTTTTACGTACTCTGCCCATCTGTTTGATATGTCTTTCTCATCTAGTAAGATTACATAATTTTTGTTCTTGATACAGCCTCCTCCTTGGACAAACCGCGACCTATTTGATAATTTCTTTATTTCTTCATTCATATCGCTTGTCATGTTCTTTGCTTCCAAGTCTTCTATTTCCTTGCATTTTGTTTCTATCCACCGTTCTTTTGCTTGTCTACACATAAAACGTATGTCGTTGTCTATTGTTTTATATTCTGGAGGGTTTTTTGCTTTCTTTCTTTCTGCCATTTTATTCAAGATGTCATCTGTCATCCAAATTTGATTTTTCTTAGGCTCCTTTTTAGGTAAATTTGCATTTGCTGATTGTATGCTTGTTTCTAAGCATTCCCATTTTGTGGTTACTTTTTCTTCTGGGTTTTCTCTTCTATACTGCTCCATGCTTTCTGTCAGTAACTGTTCATATTTATTTTTGACGTCGACTAGATATTTTTGTTTTATATCTGGTTGTTTCAGTGCTGATATTTCTATCTGGGGTTCCTCATGTCTTCTGTTTCCTGTTCTTTTCAGCTTGATATTTACTTTGATGATGACCGGATTGTGATCTGAATTTATGTCGGAGCCAGGATGTGTCTTTGCACTTGTGACACTGTTCTTAAATCTATGTTTTATCATGATATAGTCAATTTCATTTCTTGTTACATCTCCTGGGCTTTTCCATGTGTATAATTTCCTTGAGTGGTGTTCAAAAAAGGTGTTACATATGACCATCTGGTTTTCTTCACAGAACTGGATAAGTCTGTCTCCTTTATCATTTCTTGTCCCTAATCCATAGTCCTACTATTTTCTTGTATTTTCCTTTTCCTACTTTTGCATTCATATCACCCATTACTATCAACACATCTGTATATTTTACTGGTTTAAGTGTGTGTTGTAGCTCTTCATAGTATTCTTCTATTTCTTCCTCGCTATGATCTTTAGTTGGTGCATACGTTTGTAAGATTGATATGTCGAATGGCTTTGCTCTCATCTTTAGTGACATCATTCTGTCAGTCTGTGTCCAGTATCCACATACGTATTTTTCTAACTCCTTCTTTATCAACATTTCTACTCCTCTTTCATGTTTTTCTCCTCCTGAGTGTATAAGCGTGTATTGGTCACTTTTTATGTAGCCTGTATCCAATAGTCTTGCCTCTGCAACTCCCACTATATCAAGTTTCATGTCTGTTGCCTCTAATATTAGATTGTCAAGCTTTCCTTCTCCGTTTACAGTTGTAACGTTCCATGTTCCTATTTTTAGGCTCCTCCTACTAGTTTTTAGGTCGTCGTTCTCAGAATGCTCCCTTTCAACAGAATTTGAGGAACGCTCGTCATTATATACTTCCTTACTCATTAGAGGAGTTGCCTCTTCCCTGTTATTTTGTACATTAGATTCTTACCCAGGGGACAGAGAGTTCTCTACATATCGGTTCTTATCTTTTTGTTGTGATCTCATTACATTCTATAGGATGTACGTGGTAAGGCCCCAATTTTTTCCACGGTGGCTAGCCGTTGTCTTTTTCTATGCCTCTAGTGCGCCATGCACTTTGCTGTTCCACTTTCTGAGCCGTTGATCTTCTAAGATTCCTCCGCCTCACTCACCGTCTCAGTCTTTGTGTACTAGGGATGGACATTCCCTTGAGTAAGATTACTCCTACTCCACTCATGTAGTTTAGCCAGTCACCCCGGGATGTGGCCATCACCAACCAAGAACTGCTAACTTGGAGCTACCAAGAGGACATGCGCGCCATCGTATCGGGTAGACGTTGGAATTAGGTTGGCCACATCCTTAGAAGAGACCCTGACATCATCACCAGAACTGCCATGCTATGGACTCCATAAAGAAAGTGAAAGGAGAACAGTGGAGACGGAGATGCTAAGCATGAACCAGAGCTGGGGCACCACATGAAGGATGGCTGTTGACTGAGCAAAGTGGAGACAGCTTGTTGCTGCCCTACAAAACGCAACTAGGCGTGATGGCCACTGATTGCTATGTCAGCCAAGGTTCAAAGAAGAAGAAGAAATATGCATTTAAATAAAACTGCCGGTGTTTGTTATACGCTTTCTTGGGGGAACATTTTTTTTTAAGAACACGTGTGTTGTTGTCTAGTACTTTGTAACGGCTAAAGTACAACAATCGCACCGTGTAATTCCCGGGGGTCTCTGAAGACACAAAGAAAGATAGGACTACCGCTCCCTCTGGCAGTCCGTCATCATCATCATCTCAACCCGTAACCCGTCATGGGTCGTAGGGGTGCCATGGTGGAAGCATCAGCAGACAGGGTCCTCCACTGCTCTCAATCCTCAACCCGTAACCCGTCATGGGTCGTACGGGTGCAATGGTGGAAGCATCAGCAGACAGGGTCCTCCACTGCTCTCTACATCATCATCATCTCAACTCGTAACCCGTCATGGGTCGTAGAGGTGCAATGGTGGAAGCATCAGCAGACAAGGTCCTCCACTGCTCTCTACATCATCATCATCTCAACCCGTAACCCGTCATGGGTCGTAGGGGTGCCATGGTGGAAGCATCAGCAGACAGGGTCCTCCACTGCTCTCTATCCTCAACCCGTAACCCATCATGGGTCGTAGGGGTGCCATGGTGGAAGCATCAGCAGACAGGGTCCTCCACTGCTCTCTACATCATCATCTCAACCCGTAACCCGTCATGGGTCGTAGGGGTGCCATGGTGGAAGCATCAGCAGACAGGGTCCTCCACTGCTCTCTACATCATCATCATCTCAACCCGTAACCCGTCATGGGTCGTAGGGGTGCCATGGTGGAAGCATCAGCAGACAGGGTCCTCCACTGCTCTCTACATCATCATCATCTCAACCCGTAACCCCTCATGGGTCGTAGGGGTGCCATGGTGGAAGCATCAGTAGACAGGGTCCTCCACTGCTCTCTATCCTCAGCAATGCGTACAAGTGTGGAAAAACCGTGCCCTGCCCATTCTTTGATGTTATCAGCCCAGGATTTTCTTTACCTTCCTCTTCTCCGTTTACCTTCGACTGTTCCCTGGAGGATCGTTTTCGAAAGGTTATCATGACGAGTTACATGCCCAAACCAGGCAAGCTTTCGACTTTTCACTACTGACAAAAGTGGTTCTTGGTGGCCTGCATACCTCGTACAAGGCGACCAGTATGAGGTTTTGCAGGAGGTTGGCAACCTCATCATGTAAAAAAACTGCCACATAAACCACGTCTGCAGGAGCATATGTATGTTTGTTGCAGGCTTCACGCAAAGGGACCAGGTGGAGTGATGGCCCCTTGCTCTATAACAGGTGTCGGCAAACACTTTAGAGGCGGGCTGGAAAGTTAATTTGTTTAAATCTCCACGGGCCGAGATGGGAGCCGCTGTAGCACAGTGGTTAGTGCCGTGGCTTCCTAGCTCGGTAGTCCATGATTCGATCCCCAGTTGAGGTGGGATTTTTTAGACTGCAAACTGCTCCGGGGTCGACCCAGTCTCATGAATTGGGTACCCGAGCAACTCTGGGAAGGTTAACGCGGCCGGCGTGATGCTCACCACATCACTCGTAGTGTACCGATGGTCAAGAAAATACTGGCGTAAAACCATATTCCCAATATGCCTCAATGGGCGTGTAATGGGATCCTTTTTTTACCTCAACGGGCCGAGAGGTCGTGATAAAAGCAAGGATATTTACAAGATCAGGAATACAAAAAACATCTGCACCAATTTATTTCTTATCAAAATACATGTAATGTAGAATATCATAATATTCAAACTGATGTTTCGAGAAATTAGTAAGAGGTATGGAATTTGGGGGGAAAAGGGGGGGGGGGGGGGTGGCAAGGGGGGGGTGGGGAGAAAATAACTCTTATTTGAGAATATATTTTTTATATGTGAAAAACAATGTAAAATTAATTATATTTTCAAGTTTAAAGTAACGTTATATATAGTTTATCACAGATTCAAGAGGTTTTTTCTGTCGTTAACTAGTCGGATAAAATTAAGACGTGGGTCGCATTCAATCCCAAGGGTAGTCGTTTGTCGACTTCTGCTCTATAAGAAGCATAAAGGAAAATGCAGATGGGAATATGTAGTTTTTATGTTTGCTGGAAGATAAGAGAACACACAAATCTATTCGATTCCCACAGCAGTGGGAAAAAGTTCAAACTAAATGGTATTTTACCGAATGTTAATTTCAATTCAAAGGCAAAAATTGCATTCCTCTCTTTTGCAGTTCACGAAGAAAGCAAATTTTGATACGCTAACTCGTGAATTTTCAGTGCGAACGCAAAATCAGGCCATTCTATCCTGGGCATGCGTTTTTAAAAAAAAAATTTTTTTTTAATACCGACGTTAGAGAGTTAGTTGTTCAAAATTTCCATAGCTTATACATGATTTCTTATTCTCCCTCCGTCACTTAGAGATCTACCAAATTAACCCCGTCTGATCAACCGTTAGACCGCGATCAACTATTTCCAACGCCTGCACTGAACGAATTAAAGAAGCTCAAGACGAACACAGAAAGCGCATATGGCCATCACCAGTACCCTTCCTGGAGAAGAAAAAAATCTCTACAGAGAAGTCAACAGCCTCAAGCTGACCATTGCTTTCTTTGAACATATTCAGGTCGCCGTCTGAAGGTCAACGAAGAAGAACGTATGCTCCGTGGGGAACTGGAGGGCGATGATGTTGATGACGTGGTCACGTCTAACGTACGTAACAAGCAGAGGCGCCTCTAAAGTATTTGGCACCCGGATCGGATCCTACCTTTCGCACCCTCGCTCAAAAAGAAACACACTTGCAAGTATATTTTTAACAGTAAGTACTATCATAATAGTGTCCAATGGCACCCCCTTCTTCGCTGTCACCCGTGGCGGACTGCCCCCTTTGTACCTCCCTTATTACGCCACTGGTAACAATAGACGTATGCAGCGAAGAATTCACTATATGTAAAAAGTCAAGGAAAAAGGAAATCCCTAACGTAAAATTATATTGAATCCTGTCTTGTTCAAATAAGGTAATTCAAATTACTCATATTAGATATTCAAGACTGTCCTCAGACTAGATTTACAATTTCGCAACCTCTTGTTGTGTGATTTCCATATCGAATAAGGACAATTTACGTATGCAAACTGCCACACAAGAGCCCAGGATCTTGCCGCCACGCAGTTTGGTTAGATTCATGGAATGTATGGACCACTTATATTCCAAGACACGAGCAATTCTGCCCTGAAAGATGGAATCATGTCCATAAACACAAAAATGTAGTTCCACAGAATATACTGCCGTAGGAGAGTGCAGTGTTAGAGTCTTTATTATATTAGGTCCAGCTTGATGAGGTGGGGTGACCGGTTACCTTCCTCGCTGTCCTTACCTTTTCTAACTCAAGAGTAGAGTCGGGTACATATTTACACATTAGGGTAGACTGGAATGTGAAGCTACCCAAGGTATAATGTCTGAGACTGGCGTCCAATCTCTTCGAATTCATCAATTATGACTCGTTTTAATTATTTATAGTTACTTTAAATAAAACATTTCTACATTATTATAACTCACAGACACTGTTCCTGAAACTTTTATAGTTTGAAACACTCCTAGATAAATGTTACAATTTACCACAAGAACTGGTCTAAAGGAAAATTGAACACTTTAATGAACAAATTATTGTTACAACTAACCACAAGAACTGGTCCACAAATAAAAAAATAAAAAAAATTGAACAAGATAATTGTCACAACTTGGCACAAGAACTATATAAGTGAAAAAAAAAAATATATATATATATAAGTGAAAAAAATGACGCTTTAATGTACAAGACATATGTTACAACTGACCGCAAGAACGGATCCCGAAGGAAACTGAAAATTTTACTGAACAACATAATTGTTAGAACTTACTACAAGAACTGGTCTCAAGGAGCACTGAACATTATACTGAACAACGTAATTGTTACAACTTACTACATGAACTGATTCCAAAAATATATGAAAGTACTGAACAGCATTATTGTTACAACTTACTACAAGAACTGATCTACGGAAAAACGTAACATTTTACTGATAAACATAATTGTTACAACGGATTACAAGAACTGATCCCAAGAAAAACTTAACATTTGTCTGAACAAAATATTTGTTACAACTTACTACAAGAACTGGTCTCAAGGAACACTGAACAACGTAATTGTTACAACTTACTACAAGAATTGTCCCAAAAATGTTTGAATATTTTACAGAACAAAATAGAAAATTGTTACAACTTACTACAAGAATTACAACTGAACATATTACTGAACAAGATAAATGTTACGACTTACTACAAGAACTGTAACTGAACACATTACTGAACATGATAAATGTTACGACCTACTACAAGAATTATAACTGAACACATTACTGAACAAGATAAATGTTACAACTTACTACTAGAACGGTTACTGAACACATTACTGAACAATATAAATGTTACGACCTACTACAAGAATTATAACTGAACATATTTCTGAACAAGATACATGTCACGACTTACTACAAGAATTGTAACTGAACACATTACTGAAGAAGATAAATGTTACGACTTACTACAAGAACTGTAACTGAACACATTACTGAACATGATAAATGTTACGACCTACTACAAGAATTATAACTGAACATATTACTGAACAAGATAAATGTTACAACTTACTACAAGAATTGTAACTGAACACATTACTGAACAAGATAAATGTTACGGCTTACTACAAGAATTATAACTGAACATATTACTGAACAAAGATAAATGTTATAACTTACTACAAGAATTGTAAATGAACACATTACTGAACAAGATAATTGTTACGACTTACCACAAGGACTTGTCCACAGAAAACAGCTGATTACTAACAGAACAAATTCATCAAGAGCAGTAATATAAGCCGGTGTTTGTCTCTCACAATATATTTGAAATGTCCAACCAATATGTTCGATGATTCCCTGAGTGTTGTATAACTAACAATTGTTGTGTTGCAATTGCAAAGTCCACCTTTTCAAACAATGTTGTTAAGTCTGTCGGGAAGAACTGTTGGCTTGCACGAGCGTTGTGCTTTCGCTCGTGATAATAATGTATTTTTATGTTATATAGAGAACCTCTCCCGCGCGTTCTATTCGTGTGCGTATGTGTGCGCTGTGTTCGTGTGTCGGTCTGTTTGAGCAAATGATGACCTCGGGATGAATGGACTTATGATTTGAGGTCTTCGTTTACGTCTGCAGTCATAGGTCGGTTTATTTGGATGTCACTTTGTCTTTGTGCACACGCTTCCACGAGAGAGAGAAATGATACCGAACTTATCGTAATAAATGCCCCAGTTATGAGTACTTGGGTGGAAAGGGACGTTGAAAAACTGAATATATTATGAAAGAACTTACGCATGAATTTAAAATATACTTTTCATGTGTAACATACTCTCAGTTTAACAGCGACATATTAAAAAAAGGTAGTCCGATACAAAATACAGCCGTAGAGGAGTGAAGTCTTAGAGACTTAATTATACTATCCAGCTTAATGAGTGACCATCTCCCTTCCTTGCTGCCTTTGCCTTCCCTAACTCAAGAGAAGAATAAGGTACCCATTTAGAGCTGAGCAGGCGGATGCGGGAAGCTACCAGGTTTTGAAACCGGTAAGTTTGCCGTAAAAAAAAACAGTTGATCTATCCGCTCTGCCAAACGGACGCTCAGCGAAATATTAAATAAACCGATTAAAAAAAAAAAAGACACATACACAAAGACAAACTTCTCAACGGCATAAATGAACAAGCTATACTTAGTTCCTGGGGGGAGGGGGGGGTCTCTGATGAGACAAAGAAGGAATACGACCACTGCTCCTTCAAGCATGTCGTACGTGGCGAGTAATAGGCAGTTATGCATGGCACTGGCAACATCATGACATACAACATGTTGCTACAGAAGCCACCACTACAGACGCACATTAACTCTCGGCGCAAGCTTGCTACAGGGGTTTTCTCACGCTTCATCCACATCAAAAAAAAAAAAAAAAAGACAAACGATGATGCTAAATAAACTAATATCAGATGAAACCGCGGTAGCGCAGTGGTTAGTGCACTGTCTTCCTAGCTCGGTGGTCCATGGTTCGATCCCCAGCTGATGTGGAATTTTTTAGACCGCAAACGGCTCCGAGCTCGACCCAGCCTCATGAATTGGGTACCAGAGCAACTTCTGGGAAGGTTAAGGCGACCGGCGTGATGCTGACTATATCACCCCTAGTGTGCCGATGGTCAAGAAAATATGGGCCCAACACCATATTCCCAATATGCCTCGATGGGCATGTAACGGGATCCCCCAGATGAAGCAGCTGACTAAATTACCATTAGGATTTATCTTTTTACTCTGTTTCATTACACTTCAAATTACTACAAAGCAGAAATATGAATGTAAATGTTTTTATTTTGTTTTTAAAGATAAAACATGAACATTTCACGTTATAATTGTTGCGTTTTTCTAAGCAGTACAGACGTCTGTGGTTCTCCTGCTAATATGGTCAGCCTCGGAATCTTCTATTGCAGCAGTCGGCAGCGGTCGATCGCGCTTTACCGGTCGATAACAAGGTATAATATGATAGATTTTTAGGTGGCGGAGAGAGGGGGGGGAAAAAAGAAAGAATTTTGAAGCTAGGGGAGATTTCGGACTTAGCCTTCTTCTTCCGGTATTAAAGGTACTTTTTTTACGCGTTTCCAGGGAAAACCCTAGAGCTAGCTTTTTAACATTCACGTTATTCGTAAACTGTACGAGGTAGACACGCGATATTTTCTTTAAAGTGAAATTAACATTCGGTAAAGTATAATTTGTGTATTAATTTCCCACTGTTATTTTCGACAGAGTTGCAGGAAGCCGATCTTTCTGCAGAGATATAAAGTTACATATAGGCAGGACGAATTCCAAATTCGAAATACTCTGAAAACCGGAACGGTTTTACCAAGGTAGATCTCTTGAGAGCGGAGTGTTTATGGAGTAAACAGAGCCAGATTAAGAACTCCGGAGGCCTCAGGCTATTAAGATATTTTGGGGGCTCCTTCCAATCTTCTAAAAGGTTAAACTAGGAAATAACTAATGGATTTCAGATAAATATGTGTATTTATATATAATAATATGTAACAAAAAGGGTGTTCTTTACAGCCTCCAGATGTTGTTAAAGGTAGTGGGGCCCCAGCAAAAAAAAATACAATAAGAACAGGGAAAAAGCGGGGGTGGAAGTAACTAATAAACTAACTGTTGTACAGATACTATTAGCCTGCACGCACGAGCGAACTAACGTTCACGTGCCGCAGCTGTTGAACTCTGTCAGTTATGACCCCGTTTCTTTTTTTCACGGCGGGCCCTGTAAGCCTGGGGCCCAAGGCCCGTGTCTAGTGGGCCTAGTGAATAATCCGGCTCTGGAAGTAGATCACCAAAAGGCATGGGTTGCCTACCGCTGTCATAAAGCAACGAAAAATGCCAACATCACTTAGGCAAACTCGGCACGTTAAAGATTCCTGGACAGCAGAAGCATTATAACAAATGATGATGATGATGATTACGATGATGGTGATGATGATGATGATGATTTTGAATAACATTTGTCAGACATTAACAATCTTCTATAACACATCTTCACTGCACACTGTTATAGTAATGACACAATTATACACAAGTTGTAAAGTTGGTAAGGCGAATTCTAGCATGCATATCCACTAATGCTTCTGTCAGGCTGTACAACACATTGTTATAATGCTGCCTTATGAAGGTGATGACTGACAGAGAATCTCTGAGGAAATCTGTCTGGGCTTGTGTGCTTCTTTTAATACGTTTATGATTATTACTAGCAATAACCCGTCAAACTTAACGGGTTTTTAATTATAGTGTGCTGTTTCCGTTCCCAGATGAGCAGATAGAAGAAGTACATTCTTAGAGTGTTTTTGGTTTCTTTCCATTATACGGTGCAATCAAACTGTTCATTAACACCGTCATTTGAACGCTTTTCTTTTAACTATTTTCGGGAGTATATATAATGGAAACAATACAATTTTTCAACACAGTTGCATTCCACAGCTGTGACCAACGTACACACGGCGAGAATTATGATATTTTAGATTCAATTTAAAGTTCTTTGATGACAACATTTCGTGTGAATGTGAGTGAATTGTTTTCAAAGAGTGTTCCCTGATAATAAGTGGTTTTAACAAAAACTTTCAAGTTTTCATGATTGTACATCGAGTGAGGGCTAATACACACCAATTTTTACGCACTTTTTCTTTGTCGAGCACTACTAATTTCGTGAAAGAATAAAAATATGTCGTAGAAGGCCGACTAATACACGGTTGTGTAAGGTAGTTGTCAACCTCATCTTGAAAAAAGGAATTGCTACAGAAATAAAAAAATGCTGCAAGAGCGTATAAATGTTTGCTGCAGCCGTCCTGCAAGGAACCAGCTGCAATGTTGGTTCTATGATTTGTAAGGATCACAAAGAAGATAATGAGGAACTCAACCATGTAGCAAATGAAAAAAGATTGAGGAATGTTTGTTTATATATATATATATATATATGTGTGTGTGTGTGTGTGTGTGTGTGTGGTGGATATAACACCATATATAGGTATATCTGGGTTCGAAAGGGGGCATAGAACAGTAAGACTGCATCCTACCAAACATGTTGTTCGAGGCGATTTATGAAGGCTGGGCATAGGGCTGGCTACATTTATAACTTAAATAACTTGAAACCAATACAAATATTACACAAAAACATAGGCTGAGATATGACGACACTTGTGTTAGATAAGACAAAAACTGCGGAAACCAGCTGGTAGCATTACACGGCAGTCCTTGTTCTGGAATCCACAGGATAAGGGAAGTAGAGATCGGCCCAAAAAAAAAATACGTACAGACGGGAACTTGTGACAAACATCAAAGGTATAAAGAAGATAATCCACACTAAAACGTGCCTATGATAGGAAACTCTTTACAGAGCGATACAACAGGAAGCAATCTGCTTATCAGAAGTAGTCTCCCCGTCCGACAAGTGTTTCGGCCCGATTACTCCTTTACACTCTAAGGGGGGCGGTCCTACTTGGGTCATAACTCCCAAGCGTCTCAGCCTCCTGTTGTCTTGTATCGAAAATGAACCCATTTCACTTATGGTAGCAACTTTTAAATCCACAACTCCGCCAGCGTGGAGGCAATTGTGAAAGTAACACAGAGAAGACACATTATTCCGTTCGTTCCGTCGCACATCACAACTAAGGACACACACTGAGACACCAGCGCGAAGCCGACGAGTCTAGCCACTGCAATTCTGTTCCTGACACCCCTTGTAGTATACACCGCCTGTTGCCCCTGAGTCACAGCCCTTTCACTAGTACACCAAAAAAATCAGCGTATTATGGACTTTTGTACCGCAGCGTTTATTGTCACGATTTCCATTGCCAATTGCGGTTGTTCCACAGCCAGCCTGATGCCTTTTCGGCAGTTTCACTAAGCCTCTTCAGTGCCCTTGTTCTCGACTGTCCCCTCAGCCCCAACAGTTTCAATAAATCATACACTGATGCAGCCACAAGCCCTCTTGTGCCTAAGAGACAGTGACATGATGAGAGATCTCTGGAAATCGGGCATGATATAATAAATTTGGTAAGATGATTGCATTGACGTATCTTTCAACAGGAGAAGGGGGACATCTGCTAAATATCTAGCAAGCTTGCAAGCGGTAAAAGTGCAGCGATATAAATACAATGTTTTGCTCAAATATTTCATAGATATGTTTACATCAATAACCTACGTGCATTTTAATTGATAAATTTTAAAACCTGTATTGATGCAGTCTCTGTCTACTTTTACCCATCTATCTATCTATCTATCTATCTATCTATCTATCTATCTATCTATCTATCTATCTATCTATCTATCTATCTATCTATCTATCTATCTATCTATCTATCTATCTATCTATCTATCTATCTATCTATCTATCTATCTATCTATCTATCTATCTATCTATCTATCTATCTATCTATCTATTCATCAAATAGAATCTGTCTGTATGTCTATTTGTCTTATACTATCGTTTCTTATCTTACCTTGTTTTCCTTACCGTTCTTATCTTTCTTTTTTATCATATCTTTCTCTCCTTTTCTTATCTTATCTGGATGTCTGCTTGCCTGTCTGTCTATTTTATCGTATCTTATGTTATCTAATCGTACGTTATCGTATCTTATCTTATAAGTTTTATCTGATCTTATCTTATTTTATCTCATCTTATCTAGATGTCTGTCTCTCGGTCGTATAGTAACTACGCCTAATGTAGTCAGTAACCGAAGCTCTATCTTTCTCTCTCTTTTTTCGTAATATTTCCAGTAAATTAAGTTAGAAAACAATTAGATAATGATGATGATGATGGTGACGATGATGATGGTGACCACGATGATGATGATGGTGACGGTGATGATGGTGACGACGATGATGATGATGATGTTGATGATAACGATGATGGTGATGGTGACGGTGATGATAACAATGATAGTGATGATAACGGTGATGATGACGGTGATGATATTGATGATGATAGTGAATAACATTTGTCAGACATTAGCAGTTTTATATAACATAGCTTCACTGTACACGGTTATACTAATGACACACAATTAGACACAAATCGCACACTCAAAATCGGCTTACACACAAAGCAGACAACGCATACAGAACTACAAGATGGGATGTGTAACATATTTCGCTGTTGATGTACCATGCGTGTGTGTGTTGCTAACTGTACGAAAGCGACAAGTGATAAAATATTCTTTTACACGGGCTTTTGATGGAATGAGTGTGTTTCTGTGTCGCATGTCGTTTGTTGTGGATTCTGTAAGCAATATGGAGGGTTGTTTTTATGTAAACAGGTTGACGTTTTAGCACAGGCGGCTGTGGGTTTTGTTGCCGGATAGCTGACGTTATGGTTGAACTCACGAGAATGGTGGAAGCATCTATGAAGACGAGGAAGAATTTGCTGTATCCAAGGAACGTAGCTTATCTGCATGTAATTTCTTATTCTTTCTCAATCTGCCTCTGCCAGTTACAATAATGGTAATAATAATAATAGCCCCTTCAGTCATAACTGACTATGGGAATGCGCCCCTGGGGTGACAGCCCCCAGCTGCTCATTTCCTGGAGTTCCTTTCGACGTTTTCTCCTCTCTTCTGCTTGTTGTGTGACCTTCTTTTCGCCCAAACTGAGGTGGCGCCGCAGATAGCATCGCCACTTGGTGTGATCGGCATCTTCATCCTCCCATGTTGCTGAATTTATGTCAAGTGCCCTCATGTCTCTCTTGCACACATCTTTGAACCTCAGCTGCGGTTACCCAAATGTTCTTCTGCCATCTACCGGTTGTCCGCAGAAGATATCTTTCGGGATGTGACCATCTTCCATGCGGCGGACATGGCCAAGCCAGCGAAGTCTGCGCTCACAAAGCAGTTAATACAATCTTTGAATCCCAGCACGTGACAACACCTCGACATTTGTCACTTTATCTTTCCACGAAATGCCGAGGAAGTTTGGAGTTTCCCCAAACACGCGATGTGAGGCGAACAAAGGTAGCTGCGGCTTTGCCAATGCGGCTGTCAATTTCGGTGTCCAGAAAGAGTTTGTCATTGGTGGTAGACCCCAGGTATGTGAAGTGGTGTACCACTGCCAATTCATAGTTATCGATAGTGATAACTGGTGCAGCACCCACATCCTGACTCAGCACATTTGTTTTCTTTAGACTTATTGTGAAGCCAAAGTCCTTTCTGATTTTTGTTTGTTCATCAAGCTCTGAAACCCTGTTGGCTTTGAGTGACTAGTGGTCCACTCTATTAATTGTGCATAACCACTTTTTATTTCCCTTTACCTGAGCGTTAAATATTTATTTGATACGTTTCAAATCTTCGACTCTCAGAATCTCTGTTCTACTCATCGTATAGGGCTGAAACTGTGCATGCTGTTCCTTGTCTTGGTTCAGTTTAATCTTTGAAGTTTTGACCCGTATTGACCTAACCGATTTTGCATAAAAACAATGCTAAATAATGCGGAAATAACTTTATGCAAGTAAGGGTTTTAAACTACAGGAAATAATAAACTGTGGGTGAAGGTTCAAATTCTTCATCTGTTTTTGTAATTCTTTCTATCCTTACTGCAGGAACATCAACAGTAATAGGACAAAAGTTTCTAACATCAACAGACTTTTGCTGCTCTCACATGGGTTTGTTTTGCATTTGAAGGAGCGGGTGTTGGATAGTGTATGGTGATGTGTCGATTAAATCAGTGAGTTTCTTCAAACAACTGTCAGCTAATATTTTCTTTTAAATTCACTTCTATTAATGACCTTCGATCTTGTGAGCTTTACATTATGTGCCTAAATTTAATAAATGTATACTTTATTCAAAGATGAATTTCATTCGACGTAGAAGACATCAGTTCTGAAAAAAATTATCAGTTATCATTAATCAGGCATTCTTTAAAGCTTTCACACACATACTAACACACACATCGTCATCATCATCAGCTGCCATCTCCACAACGAAGGTTGGCTGTAATGGATCTCCAACGTCTTCTGTATCTTGTCTTGATGGTGCACTCTGATAGACTATTTCCTGTCCATCTCTTGATATTATCTTCCCACTTATAGCGCTGTCTTCCCCTTGTACACACACAAATGTAAATTTGTGAACGGTATGATGAATTAGTGATTCCCTTTTAGTATATACAATTGAATGTATGGAAGATTTATTTTGTGTATGTGTTTATTGCATTTGGTATGGTTTGGTTTTAAGGAGAACATTCATTGCACACGGACAACTCCATCAGTGCTCCGATCTCCTCCATTAGGTCACACAAGGAGGATTGTAGCAAAGCGCACGAACTTCGTAGCACCGGCGAGCATCCAAAAGTGTGTATACAGGAATCACACATTCTATAAATATTTTTGTGGTGGGTAGGTTTCCTCATTTTTTCATTTTGTCAGGGAATGACCGTATGACCTATTCTTTACGATTTCCAACTGCCGGGGGATTTTTAACGTGCGCATGTTGCACGCGGGACCTCCTTTTTTCGCGCTTATCCGAGAAGGCTAGGCACCCGATCCCACTACCCAGGAGATTTCGGGGGGGGGGGGGGGGGGAGTATGATGTCATTGGGAACCACTAGATCTGAGAAAAACTACCATCGATTATTGTCCCATGTACTTGGAGCGAACCCGGTACTTTTAGAATTATAGGCGGACGCCATATCTCTTAGCCACACCGGCCCCCTATTTTTTTTTAGTCAGCAATAATAAAAATCGATCCCTAAACCTTGTTGTTTTCTCTACTTGTTTAGGATCTTAATCTTTGTCATTTCTTAAGTTCATAAGAGTAACATTTTCTTGTTCGTGCCCTTTTATGACCTTTATCTCCATACCGTGGTCTAAACCACCGATGAAGACATTTTGTAGCAACGATCGATTTTTTTTAACAGTAAAGACATATCTCATTTCTTGCGTGTTCACCTGTTTTATCCGTACTAACATCCCTAAAGGCGAAGGACTTCAACGAGGATTAATAGAGTTCAGACAATAAGACCTGGTCTATCAAACAATAGATTTCCTCGCAAACATTGATAATCAATGCACTTAAAAGATTTTGAGTTGGTTGAAATATGTCCAGCTTTTGGACATTACCAGAGAAACAAATAAGTGTGTTTATATTACAAATAAAATAAAGACAAGAATAATAGGCCGACGAGGAAAAAGAGAACTGAAAACACAGAAAGTGGCTGGAAAAGATTAGAAATAAAAGAATAAACACATCATCATCACACTTCAGCTCCCCGAGGAGCAAAAGACGTCTGTATCACCTTCAAGCCTGTCCCCAGTTCTCTTCTCAATGTGTTCCTTGGTCGATCTCTCTATATCTCTTTACCCTGGGGATTCCAGAACAAGGACTGCCAGGTAATACTTACAACGGGCTTCTTCAGTGTGTGTCCTATCCATCTCCAGCGTCTTCTTCCCATCTATTCTTCCAATAGCGCTTGTCTGGTTCTTCTCATCTCTTGTTCTATCAGTGCTTGTCTGGTTCTTGTCATACCACTTCAATCCTTTTATTTTCGGCAAGCAACCATTTATAAAAGTCTGTAGCTTTTTGATTGTTGTGTTTAATTAATAAATAAACATAGATAATAGCAGGGGAGCCGCGGTAGCATAGTGGTTAGTGCACTGGCTTCCTAGCTCAGTGGTCTATGGTTCGATCCCCAGATGAGGTGGGATTTTTTTAGGCCGCAAACGGCTCCTGGGTCGACACAGCCCGAATTGGGTACCAGAGCAACTCTGGGAAGGTTAAGGCGGCCAGCGTGATGCTGACCACATCACCCCTAGTGTGCCGATGGTCAAGAAAATATTGCCTCAATGGGCGTGTAACGGGATCCTTTACCTTTCCCCTTTTAATACCAGCCACTTGCATGATAGAAAGAAGGAGGACACCAAAGAAAAGAGAAATATAAGTGATAGACCCACCGGGAAATCACAGCAGTGACCATACAAATGGGTGTTTGCGTAGAAAATAAAGATTGAAATATTATGACAAGATCACGAATGTGAAACTCGGAAACAAATGAGAGGGGAAGTTAATTAATGCATTTCTTGCCCCACAAGATGTTACGCTCACTAATAAACTGATATATTAATATGTTCACAGTTATGTCACGGCTAAATAACTCGATGTCCACGTTAATGCGCATCTTCATAAATTTCCCCCCTTTGTGCAGCTTGTTCACTCTCGTAATCCGCATGATCGGCCATTCAGTCAGCGAACCAAGCTATAATTCATCTTAAGGCTGATTTAAACTCTGATCTTCAGTCTAGACGTGAGCTCCGAAGCAGCCAGGGGTGGGTCATAATCTATTTTCATAACACGTCATCTATTCGTGTTGTTTTTCTTCCTTTCGCCTTTTTCCCCTCGTCGTCCGCCCAATTCTTTTATCTCTTTTTGTTTCTTTTTGTATTTCTTCGATGTTCTTTCGTCTTCATTATTTTTTTTTTTTTCGTACGCCCGCTAATACTCGAGGCGAAATCTCAGGTTATTGTTAATGTCTAACCTGACATTGATTTTTTACGTGAGTATCCCTTTTTCTTGTACAGAGACAGGTGTCCCTCGCCATTCAGGCAAATACTCTCCGATTTCGGAGGTACCCATTAGAGCTGGGTCGGCTCAGGAGCCGCCAATCCCTGGTCGACGACACTCCTTCAAATGTCCTCGCCAGGTCTCGAGTTAATCCAGTCCAATTCCCGGTCGACGAAAAATCCTCAAATGCCGTCGCCCGGGTTTGATCCTGAATCACCCGGTCGCCAGAGCGGTGTTGTAACCACTACGCTGGGAGCCGCGCTGGTGTAATGGCTTCGGCGTTGTACTGGCGACCAGGTGTTCATGGTTCAAACCCGGGCGTCGGCGTTTGAAGAAATGTTTACGGCCGGAAATTTGACTGAATAGCCTGAACGGCTCCTGTGATAAACCCTCTGTGGATGGGAAGGAGCGAAGCTCCTGACCGGGTTGGAAGGAAAGTCCTCAGGTTCCCCAGCCTCGCAATGACATGTCATTGGGCCGAAGGGCTGAAAGCCCAAGTGCCGCTGGTTACGAAAAAAAAAAAAAAAAAAAAAAAAACCACTACGCTAGCGCGGCTCCCCGTCTTCATTATCAATATCGGCACATAGAATTATGTACTCCGTAGGGTTTGTTGCATAATCATGCATCGCATGTTGTGAATTTATTTATCTCTTCATAAATCGCCATGAAGGAGTCAGAGTAGCCAAGAGGTATGGCGTCTGCCTCGAACTATAAATGTGCCAGGTTCGATTCCCAGTAGAGGGAATATAATTTATGGAAATTTGTTTCAGAAACAGTGGTTCTATTGATGTCATACTCACCCCTGATCTCCTGGGTAGTAAGATCGGATGGCTAGCCTTCTCGGATAAGGGCGAAAAAAATAGGAGGTCCTGCGTGCACGTTGCACACGTTAAAAATCCCTCGGCAGTTGGAAATCGTAAAGAGTAGGCCATAAACGCCACTGCCCTGACAACATTTAAAAATTAGAAACCTACCCACCACAAACATATTTACAGACTGAGTGATTCCTATATACACACACTGAGATTCTTGCCGGTCTACGAAGTTTGTGCACTGTGCTGAGATCCTCCTTGTGTGATCTAAAGAAGAAGATCAGAGCACTGATGGAGTTGTCCGTGTGCAAAGAAGATGGTCCATCAACCTAAACCAATCATCACCCTGATATTTCTTTTTGCCCCAAACTCATCATGACCCATGCTCGGTATCGTTTCCGGGAGACTTTGATTGGACAAAGAAAGAACGCTTCCTCGCGAGACTAACCTGGAACACGTGGTGTACTAAGCATTAAGTGGACATCGAGTTATTTAGCCTTGACATAACTGTGAACATATTAATATATCAGTTTATTAGTGAGCGTAACATCTTGTGGGGCAAGAAAATGCATTAATTAACTTCCCCTCTCATTTGTTTCTGAGTTTCACATTCGCGATCATGTCATACTAAGGTGTACTAAGGAAGTTCGAGGGGGCGATCCGCCCCGGGTGACAGCGGGTGCCGTCAGACACAATTATGATAGTAGTTACTGTTAAAATTATACTTGCAAGTGTGTTTCTATATGGGAAGGGGGTGTCAAAGGTAGGACCCGCCCTGGGTGCCAGATACTTTTGGGACGCCTTTGCATGGGACCATCAACCGCAATATGTAAAAATACTCTTACAAAAACTAACACTGCAAGATCATATAAATGGTTTCGTGCTGGCTTCCTGCAAGGCGACCAGCTCCAGTAGTGGCTTGATGCTCCACAAAAAAAAAAACAAAGAAGAAGTTATAATGGTCACGGCCCATGTTTTTTCCAACAACAAAAATGTCATCTTTGAACATGTCACATTCTACATGACAAACCTGAAAAGGTCTGCCACTTTCAACAACGATGGAGAATGTTCAAGCGGTTATCTTCAGACTCCGCCCAGGCTACAACAGATTGAGATACCATCTATGCAGCAAGCTAAAGATAGGATCTACCGATGAGTGTAGCTCTTGCATCGATAAAATGACAGCTGAACATCTGCTGCAGAAGTGCGTTAAGTAAGAAGAGCAGAGAAAACACATATCTTCTTCTTCGTTGACCCTCAGATGTCAGCTTGGATAAGTTCAAAGAACGCAGTGGTCAACCTGAGGCTGTTGATATCTCCGTAGATTTTCTCCAGGAATGGTACTGGTGATGGCCATATGCGTTTTCTCTGTACCAACATCCTTAAACTGACCAACGCTTTCTATAAACATATTCAAGTTGACGTCTGAAAATGTACGAAGAAGAAACAGAAAAAGACGAAGGAGAAGAAGAAGAAAGCAAGAAGAGAAGGAAAAGAAGATGAAGAAGAACAGAAGAAGAAAGAGAAAGAGAAGAAGAAGAAGAAGAAGAAAGAGAAGGACATGAGGATGATGATGATGAAGAAGGAGAAGAAAATGTCGAAGTCAATTGCTCAAATCCAGTACAAATTTCTGGGAACTTTCACAGACTGAATTCAATGCCACATACAGAGCACATTCTGTAACCATGTTCTAAGTTCGTGTCCCAGTGCTGATTATTGGATTTCTAGTCGACAAATCGAAGTCCTGGCTGTGAAACGCTCCGGGGCGCATCGTTTTCGAAGGCGTATATATCGCTGTGTCAAAGTAATTTTTCAAAGAAGTAAGCTAATCCTAGAGCTTAATGTATTTTCTGTGGGTGTTTTCCTGACCACCACCATGCCCGGTCAATCGCCCTCTTCATCATAATTATTGTCAAAACTGTTATTAATAAATTAATTAAATGAGACATCGTACGACGGATACGTAAATAATAATTATAGTCTACAGTTCTGAGCGTTTTCTCTTGATCTACAGTTCTGAGCGTTTTGTCTCGATGTTTAATTCTGAGCGTTTTCTCCCGATCTACAGTTCTGAGCGTATTCTCTTGATCTACAGTTCTGAAGTATTCTCTTGATCTGAGCATATTCTCTTGATCTACAGTTCTGAGCGTATTCTCTTGATCTACAGTTCTGAGCGTATTCTCGTGATCTACACTTCTGAGGTATTCTCTTGGTCTACAGTTCTGAGCGTATTCTTTTGATCTACAGTTCTGAGCGTATTCTCTCGATCTACCAATTCCAATGTTTATCATCGACATCATCATCATCATCACTATGATTACCTTTCAGCGCCTTAAGGAGCAAATGAATTCACGCCAGTTCCTCCTGTCTTGTGCCGTCTACTCAAGATCTTTTCATACCTTCTTTACCGCCTTCATTTCTGTTTTCAGTTCTCTTGTCCATGTTTTTTTTTTTGGCTTTCCTCTCTGTCTCTTTCCCTGGGGGTTCCAGAACACGGACTGTATTGTAATGCTACCAACAGTTTTCCTCATTATGTGTCCTATTTTTAGCCAGCATCTTCTTCTCATCTGTTGCTCCACTGACACTTCGTCGCTTCAGTACTGCTATATTCCATCACCACTTCAGCTTGTTTTAAGAAAAATGCGTTCAAAGTTCTT
The DNA here is from genome assembly GCA_024509875.1 of Oreohelix idahoensis. NCBI lineage: Eukaryota > Metazoa > Mollusca > Gastropoda > Stylommatophora > Oreohelicidae > Oreohelix > Oreohelix idahoensis. The sequence continues at coordinate 209,052 of JAMPIV010011640.1, forward strand.
TGGCTATTAGAAGTAAATAAAAGGTAAAGGTAAAGGATCCCGTTACACGTCCATTGAGGCATATTGAGAATACTGTGTTAGGCCCATATTTTCTTCACCATCGGCACACTAGGGGTGATGTGGTCAGCATCACGCCGGCCGCCTTAACCTTCCCAGAGTTGCTCTGGTACCCAATTGGGGCTGGGTCGACCCATTAGCCGTTTGAGGCCTAAAAAAATCCAACCTCATCTGGGGATCGAATCATAGACCACTGAGCTAGGAAGCCAGTGCACTAACCACTATGCTACCGCGGCTCCCAGAAGGATAGAAGTAAAGAAGGAAATATTACGTTAACATGAAATTTTGCACTACGATCCTGTTGCTGTCATTTTCGACGGAGTCATCTGTCAAGTTATTTGCTTATGTTTGTATCATAAGTATAATTGTGTCTTTACCTGCGATGTCAGGTTGATTAGGGGTTGTCTTCCCTTGTTTATTCATTCATTGTGTTTGACCTGTAGGGTCAGAGGTTGACAGTTCGGCGTAGGCCTAGGGGAAGGTTTTTTAAGGGAGAGTGAGATATACTTCCGGCAAGCCGGGGAGGTCCTGTTTTTCTGAAGGGACCAAGAGTCCATTGTTTTTCGGGGAGAATCTTCGAAGTAACTGCTATGGCAGTTTTCCCCAGTGAATCTCTGTGCGTCGGGATGACGACAGAATTCCTTGTGATGTTCTGAGGATTCATTTGCCAGGTAATACCGACCTTTATGCATTATTACGCTTTTCGGTGGCAGAACATGTAAAGGATTACCTAGGGTGAACAGCAGCTCACTGATCCGCCATTTCAGAACTTATATATTTGTGCTCGGGTAGCCATCCAAGACTGTTAGTCTTATATTGTCCAGAAATCCAGTGACGAAGATATATTGTGGGAGCCGCAGATTGGCGGAACTTCTATCTACAATAAGTATTACTGCAGGGTTGATGATAACCTATTTAACAGAAGTACACGGCCGACGTCAGAACGAGGCCTGTGCTTTCGGCTATTATACTACAGCCTGATATGTGCAATTGGCGGGGAGTGCCAAGTTGCACCTGTGTGTCAAAGTGACTAAGGCATCTGACGCGTTTAGTCAGAGACGCCAAGGGCGACGTTACGAACTGTCATTATTGAAGAACTTTGCTATTGACCATGCACGTCTATTCTGATGTTTACCTTTTTGAATGCCAAATGTATACCTATCGATGTCAGGTCAGCATGACCTTGTTACACTGACTGTTCCTGTTGATATTATGTGTGTTCCCGTCAATAAATGTCTTGAAACATGCCTGCAGTGTCAAAGCATCCTTGATTACTGCATGTGAGAGTATGGGTTGCAGGATCTACATCTATACGAGCCTAAACACATTCGCGCCTTCATTCGCACCCACACTCAATTCATCATACGCTCGCACTACACATCTAACAACATGTATACTGTCTTGGGCCAGTGATCACATCAACAAAGAAAAAAAAGACAGTTACATTTCTGGTGGACCAGTTACGTGGGCTCTTATGATACATTTCTTGTCGCCAATGTGGCCTAGAAACTTACATTTCTGATGGACCAGATCTGTGGGTTTAAAAAGAACAGAGCGAGCATTTGACATTATTGTTGACATTTATGGATCCAGAAATTTACATTCCTGGTTGGCTGTTACATGTATGATGTCTCCAGTTTTGTCGAGAAAGTTACAAGAAGGACAAGTACACATTACACTTCTGATCTGTGGGTCTAAGCTACACACGGGACAGCCGTAACACACAGCGCTAATTCTACACTTGCAAGTTTTGGCTACAACAGGACAGATATAGGTCATCAACGGTTGACCCAAATAAACAGTACGAGCATTTATATTATAATGCTACATAAAGCATAACAAGACATGTACTGAAGTTAACTACTAGGCATTTGCTACGTGGACCATAACTGCATAGAAGGCGGGTTCCTATTGTAAACAGTACTGCTGGTTGTTACACGTTTCATTCAACAACAGACTTTTCTAGGTCAGAGCATTCAAGCTACATTGTTGGAGGTCAAGTGTCTGTAAACAGTACGTGGAAATAGTAAACATTCAATGTGCAAGCCCTAATTTGAGAAGGTCATAGTAACTTTGGTTCGTGAATACCACTTTATGTTACAGTGGATTTGACGTTCAGTGCGCGTTTGACATTTCGTTTCTGTGTTCGCAAGGAGCAAGAAATTTATTTTAGTTTCAGCTGTGACTGAACTTGTTCTGCAACACATTGAAATTGATTGCTATATGTTTATGTTACTTCTACTGTTTTTGGTGTATTTTTCTGCGGGTTTTTCGGTTGGTGGGTCTTACGGTAAATATGCCACTTGATCGAGGCTTACTGTAAGCGTTCTGTAGGTGCAAATTTTCTTAATTTGGAAATTTGCTAGTGACAATTGGTCGCTATTGATGTTAGCTGTGATGTAATTGTACTTAACGTTGTTTTTGTAATATTTTGTCTGTTTTTCAGTTTTGATTGTCGATTTGTTTTGTTTGTATTCTGTAGGTCTCTCCTTTCTTGTGTATTTCTCTACACATTTTTGGTTAAAACAGTGTTGCCATTTGTATTGTTTTGTATCTTTGTCTTTGTCTTTGTATTTTTTTTTTGTTTGTACTACATTACTGTCATACACAGTCTACATACACATACTTGGTCATGTTTTGATATTATTGATAAGGTAGACTCTTCATATAGAGTTTCTTAATAAAATATTATTATATAAGATATTTATACAAGTTCTTTGATAAAAGACTTGTTATCTACAAAGATTGAGACAAGGTGAAATACATATTCAAGTTCTTTATAAAAAAGACTTGTGCCCATAGTGAGTGGGATATAAGGGAATTTTTTTTTTCCACAGGTACTCAGGTGATTTTTTTGGGTACATTATAAACAAGACTAAGAGTGTGAAAGAAAGTGAAGTGAGTATACAAGTCTATCATTTCAGACTTGTCTCCCATTAAAGTGGGATAATTTAATATATTTGCTTCTGCAAGTTACTGATCTCAGTAGACAAGATGTCTACATTGGACTACTTTATTACACAAGGGAGAGCCCTTGATAAGACTGGTCAACAGTTAGAACAGTGGGCTGTTGCTCAGTATGACAAAGCATTAGCTGCTGAAGAGAGAAGGGCTGCTGCAGAGAAAAAAAAAAACTATGGCTGAAGAGAAGAGATTAGAAAGAGAAGCAGCTGCTGAACAAAAAAGGCTAGACAGAGAAGCTGATATTGCTGCTGAACAAAAGAAATTGCAGATGCAGGTGGAGGAAAGGAGATTTGAAGCTGAACAAAAGAGATTAGACAAAGAGGCTGCTGCAGAGGAGAGGAAAGCTCAAGCTGCTGCAGAGGAGAGGAAAGCTCAAGCTGCTGCAGAGGAGAGGAAAGCTCAAGCTGCTGCAGAGGAGAGGAAAGCTCAAGCTGCTACAGAGGAGAGGAAAGCTCAAGCCGAGGCTGAAATTAGGAAAATGGAACACGAGGAAAGACTCGCAACTTTGGAGTTAGAGAAATTGAAATTGGCGAGTACGGGTGCTCAGCAAACAACTTCGAGTACGACAAAGGAGTTTGTTAGTAGGATTAAATTGCCTCATTTCAATCCTTTAAAGGATGACGTAGCAGATTATCTAGATAGATTCCAATTTTTGTGCGATACGCATAACATAAAAAAGGAAAAATATGTTGAACAACTGATGCCATTTTTTACAGGTGACACAGTGACTACTCTTATGACAATAGACGAACATGAGAGGACTAATTATGATGTTGTCAGGGCAGCATTGCTAAAAAAATATCAACTAAAACAAGAAGACTATCGTCTTCGTTTTAGGACAATGTTGCCAGAAAATGGAGTAGATTTCTCTGATTTTGTTACAAAGATACGTCGTACATTTACACGATGGGTTGAGTTGTCTCAGATTGAGAAAACATATGAAGGTCTAATGGACTTATTATTGCGAGATAAGGTTTTGTCATCTGTTAATGATTCTTTTCTTGCATTCCTTCATGAGCGTAAGCCTAAAAACTTAAAAGAAATGGAGGAATACTGTTGTCAGTATGCCACAGCACATCCCCATGCTACAGTTAGCAATTCTAAAGTGAAAGAAGGGTTGCCAGCTGCTTCGGCAACACCATATGGCCCTAATTTCAAAAAAAAATTTCAGGGTGCTCAACAAAATTGGAATAGGGGAAGTAATCAAAATTACACTCAGAAGCGGAGTAATCCAACACATGATGGTTCTTCGTCTATGCAGTGGAGACAGGATGGTAGTTCTCGTAATTTTAGTGGTAATAATTTGAGACACTTTCGCAAAGGCTATCCAAATAATAACTATTCAAATTTTCGAGGTAATCATTCTCGACGTCAAGATTATGACGATGGTGAATTTAGAAACCGGGATTCAAACCGGAATGATGAGTACAATAGACAATATGATCACAATTACAGGGAAAATGATAGTCGAAATAATTACAGGGGAAATGATAGTCGAAATAATTACAGGGGAAATGATAATCGAGGTAGACCTAGGTTTAACAAGAAAAGACCTTACCAACAGGCAAACTCTGCGCAACAAGAGTTTGATGGAGCCTGTAATACAGCAAATGATAGTGGTAACTCTAGGGCTATCACTGGTTGTGCTTTCGATTTTGGGAGAGCAACTGAATGCCCCCAATGCTTAACATTGTTCGATTCATCGACTGTATCTACGCTAAGTTGTGGTCACCCTCTTCCTGCTCTACCTGCTACAGTTGCGCATGATGGGAGAGGATCTCTCATCTTAGATAAAGGTCTAATAAATGATAGGCTAGTCTCAGTACTTTTCGATTCGGGATGTACTACCGTCGGGGTTAAGGAGTCTCTGATAGATCCTTGCTGTGCCACTGGAAAAACAATCAAATGTGTTACATTTGGTGGTACTATGGAAAGCTATCCTACTGCTATTATTAGGATTGACACTCCTTTCTTCACAGGAGATGTCCATGCATGTCTTCTTCCTAATCCTATTGCGGATCTTATAATCGGTCGTATTCATGGGGTTAAGGAATGCACCCCGCAACAAATTTCTAGTTGGGAAGAAAAAAACATTCAAACGGTCAATGCAGTGATGACAAGAGCTCAAGCTCTTAATCCCCCAACTTCATCTGATAATAGTAATGAAGTTGATAGCCAAGACGAGCACTTGGTGATTTCCCATGACTCGTTTGTTAAACGTCAAGAAGAGGATCCTTCTTTGAAGAAATACTTCCTTCTTGCAAAGAAAGGGGATCCCAATCAAAATACGAATCACAAATCGTATATTACTATGAAGAATGGTATATTGGTACGAATGGTACAACACTCGGACAAGTCTATGCATTCTCAAATTCTTGTGCCTAAGTGTATGAGAGCCTTAATTCTTCGGCATGCACACGATTCTCAGTGTGCTGGACACATGGGTTTTTCCAGAACTAAAACTAGAGTCCTTGCGTCCTTCTTTTGGCCATTCGTGAATAAAGACATCCGAATTTATTGCCGATCTTGCAAAATTTGTCAAGAGGTCAAGTCTAGGGGTCCGAGACATGCTGCTCCTATTCAGGCTGCAGATATTCCGATTCGGCCGTTTCAGAAAATGGCTATAGACATCATTGGTCCGTTCAAAATTAAGTCAGCCAGAGGACACCAATTTATCCTCACTTGCGTGGACATGTGCACGCGTTGGCCAGAGGCTATTCCTCTGAAGAGCATATCAACTGTCGATATCGCTGATGCTCTTTGGCTCGTATTTTCTCGTCTGGGATTCCCCGGAGAAATACTGTCGGATCACGGCACTCAGTTAATTTCGGACGTTATGTCTCAGGTAATGGCTACGCTAGACATTAAAAGGTCTCTCAGTAGTATTTATCATCCAATGTCCAATGGATTGGTAGAACGTCTTAACAGGACACTAAAGAACTTACTTGGCAAGATAACGGAGGATCATCCTGAAGATTGGGACAGGGTTTTACCTGCAGTCCTCTTTGCCTATAGAGAGGTTCCCAACGAGCATACAGGGTTTTCTCCTTTCGAACTTGTCTTTGGCGCGCAACCGCGCGGTCCAATGTCCTTGTTACACGATTTGATAACTTCCGATAATATTGACGATGATACACAATCGTCATATGAATATGTTATAGCTCTTAGAGAAAAGATTATCGAATCGTGCAGGTTAGCAACTTCATCTTCCGAATTTGCGAAAGAAAAAGCTAGGCGATTTGCTAATAAGAAAAGACGCCTACGTCAACTTTGTCCTGGAGACAAAGCATATGTCTTACTGCCCTCAAGAGAGAATAGACTTCTCATTTCTTGGAAGGGTCCATACACTATAGTCTCGAAAATTTCTGATGTCGACTATATTGTCGATGTGGATGGAAGGCATAAAACCTTCCATATAAATATGCTAACAGAGTTTATTGAACGTCCAGACTATTTACAGCCTATTTTCCAGGCGACGGACGACTCTCCAGTTCAACATGGTCACATCTCATCCCTGTCCGTTATACAGGATGAGGAAACTATTTTTTCTGACGTGAACTTACCTCTTCCTGCGATTCCACTTACTTCAACGGAATCGTGGAGAGACGTTACAGTCTCTTCCAACTTGTCTTTTGAGGAACAGCGTCAAGTATCCTCTACGTTACAATCATATCAGGATGTCCTTACCGACATTCCTGGACACACAGATGTCATAGAACATGACATCATACTTACTGATCGTAATCCGATCAGAGTAAGACCATACCCAATACCTATTCATTTTCAAGCACAAGTCGAGAAAGAATTGGATGAAATGATTCAACTACAAATAATTGAACCATCCACTTCAGCTTATTCTTCGTCGATAGTTATTGTTCGAAAGAAAGACAATAACATACGTCTTTGCGTTGATTATCGCAAATTAAATCAAGTTACGAAGTTCGATGCTGAACCTATGCCGTTATTAGATGATCTACTTATTAGACTTTCTAAAGCTAAATTCTTTACTAAACTAGACTTGTCGAAAGGTTATTGGCAAGTCCCACTGACGGAACCCGCCAAACCTCTCACTGCTTTTTCGACACCTAGGGGTCTGTTTCAATGGAATTTTATGCCTTTCGGGCTTATGAACGCCCCAGCGACTTTCGTGCGCATGATGCGACGAATTCTATCAGATCGTGCAGATGTCATTGCATATTTAGACGACATCTGTCTTTTCAGCGATACTTGGGAAGAACACTATGTGGGTCTAAAGGAATTGCTATCTACTCTACGTGAGCATAGATTGACTGCTAAACCCTCTAAAGCTTTTGTTGGGTTTAGTGAAATTTCCTTCCTAGGTCATCGAGTTGGTCATGGTCTGTTGAAGACAGAGGACCAAAACATTTCAAAGATATTAAATATCTCGGTTCCGAAGACAAAAAAGCAAGTGCGTAGTCTCTTGGGATTGATACAATTCTATGGAAGATTCATTGAGAATCTGTCCTCCATTATGGCACCACTTTCAACGTTATTGAAAAAAGGTTCTCCTAATATGGTGCGTTGGTCCCAAGAATGCCAATCTTCATTGGATCAGGTTAAGAATTTGTTCTCATCTCATCCTATCTTAAGACTACCGACGATTGATAAGACTTTTGTCCTTCGTAGTGATGCCTCTTCCACTGGGATTGGAGCGGCACTAATGCAGGAATATTCAGGAACTCTGCATCCTGTAATGTATATTTCTAGGAAGCTGAATGCGGCAGAAAGGAATTACTCGGTTTTGGACCGTGAATTGTTGGCTATGGTTTGGTCCATTCTTAAGCTACAAAGGTTCCTTCTGGGCGCGCATTTCTTTATGGAAACCGACCAAAAAGCTCTTACGGCTATGCAAAGTAAGGATTTGAAGAGCTCGAGATCTACTCGTTATGCTATTGCTCTTCAGCCTTTCCATTTCACGGTGCGAGCTATCCGTGGTTCGGATAATGTGATGGCGGACATATTGTCTAGATGCCCACATGATTCCAGTTAAATCTTGTGTCCTAGTTTTTCCTGATATATTTTCAGACTTAGGTCTGTCCTTAATATCATAATATGTTGTAATACAAATGTATTTGGATGATGTTTAGATAATTTAACAAATTTCATTTTGTCCATCCATCAGTGATATGTTGCTAAAATAGCATTGACATTTGTATATTGCTATGATTATATTATTTAGTAATGTTTGATATATGATTGGTATTGCCAGCAACTTAGGTTTCTTGAATGGTATCCCTTAGTTTGTTTGGCTTAAAGGAAATATTTTCTCCTATGTTGAGAGATGATTTGTACCCTCTTCTATTGTACCTGATATTAGGTTCATTGTTTGCATGAGCACAGAAGTGATACTGGTGCTATCTTGCTCATGAACATATTAAAAAAAAAAAAATTGCATTTTTTTTTTTTACAGGGGGGGTGGTAGTAATGTTGCTGTCATTTTCGACGGAGTCATCTGTCAAGTTATTTGCTTATGTTTGTATCATAAGTATAATTGTGTCTTTACCTGCGATGTCAGGTTGATTAGGGGTTGTCTTCCCTTGTTTATTCATTCATTGTGTTTGACCTGTAGGGTCAGAGGTTGACAGTTCGGCGTAGGCCTAGGGGAAGGTTTTTTAAGGGGGAGTGAGATATACTTCCGGGAAGCCGGGAGGTCCTGTTTTTCTGAAGGGACCAAGAGTCCATTGTTTTTCGGGGAGAATCTTCGAAGTAACTGCTATGGCAGTTTTCCCCAGTGAATCTCTGTGCGTCGGGATGACGACAGAATTCCTTGTGATGTTCTGAGGATTCATTTGCCAGGTAATACCGACCTTTATGCATTATTACGCTTTTCGGTGGCAGAACATGTAAAGGATTACCTAGGGTGAACAGCAGCTCACTGATCCGCCATTTCAGAACTTATATATTTGTGCTCGGGGTAGCCATCCAAGACTGTTAGTCTTATATTGTCCAGAAATCCAGTGACGAAGATATATTGTGGGAGCCGCAGATTGGCGGAACTTCTATCTACAATAAGTATTACTGCAGGGTTGATGATAACCTATTTAACAGAAGTACACGGCCGACGTCAGAACGAGGCCTGTGCTTTCGGCTATTATACTACAGCCTGATATGTGCAATTGGCGGGGAGTGCCAAGTTGCACCTGTGTGTCAAAGTGACTAAGGCATCTGACGCGTTTAGTCAGAGACGCCAAGGGCGACGTTACGAACTGTCATTATTGAAGAACTTTGCTATTGACCATGCACGTCTATTCTGATGTTTACCTTTTTGAATGCCAAATGTATACCTATCGATGTCAGGTCAGCATGACCTTGTTACACTGACTGTTCCTGTTGATATTATGTGTGTTCCCGTCAATAAATGTCTTGAAACATGCCTGCAGTGTCAAAGCATCCTTGATTACTGCATGTGAGAGTATGGGGTGCAGGATCTACATCTATACGAGCCTAAACACATTCGCGCCTTCATTCGCACCCACACTCAATTCATCATACGCTCGCACTACACATCTAACAACATGTATACTGTCTTGGGCCAGTGATCACATCAACAAAGAAAAAAAGACAGTTACAGATCCAAACAGTTAACTGTGCGATATTGCGTAAGATGATAGATTAAACTATATGACCTCGATTTATGACCTTAGGTCAATTTTGTCCAAACGTGAAGATGGAATAAACAGTACGAAGGCGACGACTTGTTTTGTCCTTGTCATGAAGTCCACATTGATGGTCATGTTATGCCATTTCAACCCTTTTATTCTACGCAAACACCCTTACATTAAAGTCTTGTCACCTTCCGGGTTGTTGTTTTTGTTGTTGGTCCTTATTTCAGAGCCATACAAAAAGACTGACTTTACATCTGAGTTGCAGATTCTTATCTGGACGTGATTTCTTATGATTTCAATATATATATATCCTTACAGCAGTGAACGGAGTGGCAAATGGCAACAACCTACGTCTCTACACGAAGATCTGTTTATGAATGTCGGGAGCCTTCAGCTAACTACTTGTGACAGGGCGCCCCAATCTTGCCCTCTAAGTATGTACCCGTTTTACATACTGGGTAAAGTTTATTTTATATTTTTATCTTTTCTCTTTTTCCTTCTAATAAGTGTTTCTGAAGAGTCATAAAACGAGAGTACTGGTTTGGTTCACCAGAGGTAGAAATTCTCTTCGATATTTTACGGGACCCAGGTTTTTATTTGATTCGGTTTCCTTGGACTTTGTGTGACATATAATGTAGTACTCTTTCATCAGAGATCATCCAAACTGAATGCAGAACTAATCCATGATAGAAGTTCCAACAATAACTTTATTTTACAAGTCTTCCAATTTTCACAGACGATTTGATCATATAATTATAGTGTCGGTTGCAGATTACAATGTCCTACTCTATTATATTACGTTGGAAACTGGTACCAAAGAGTATTTGGTATTATTCCAGTTTCGTATGTAGCTGTTGTGTAATGCAGAATGTCATCGTCAAAACCAACTAAGAAGCTGGTGTATTTTGAACGATGGGAGAGTGGAAGACAATTAGGGAGCTAATCTCCAAAATAATAAGTTCCAAAAAACTATTCTAACCATGTTCGATCTTACACACAAATGACTGTTTGTCATTGACATATATCAAATCGAGCGAATTCATAATATATCAAATCGAGCGAATTCATAATATATCACATCGAGCGAATTCATACCATTTCTGCGTCAAAGCAAGAAATACACTGTCCAATGTCAGGGGATAAAATAGCTTGAGTCTATCTGAGTCTACTTCAACATCGGTCTGTCTCAATATCACGACCATCTCGTTGCAAGGTCAGTAGCTAAAGACAGCTAAACATTAGTCTTCATAACGGATGTCTTTTATCCCAATGAATCTATTGGCTAAAACCACTGGTTACAATTATTTGTGCACCATTTATGTATATGTCATCGTTACTGCACTAGTAACGTTACCGTCATCTTGTCGTCATTTCCTATAACTGTCTTTTGTGTCTATGTTAAGTTTCTTTTGTTTTATAGGTTAATTATGAATTACGTCATCAGTCTCTGTTGTCTCTTATGTTAGATAGAATTGAGGGTATCTTTTATATAATGACGTCATCAATCCGTTCACATACTACCTTTATTAGAGTCATTAATGTAGAAGTCTGAGGGTGAACGAGGAAGAAGAAGAACATATATTCCGGAGCAATGACAACTCATCTTGCTTTTCGCATTCTTCTTCTTCTTCTTCTTCTTCTTCTGCGTTCGTCCTGAAAAGGACGTTGGTTGCGTTGTGTCGCCGTTTACAGCAAAGCTGCGATATCTGCGCCTTTCGGCCCGACACATCCGACTTCTGCACAGCATTTTTTAGGACCGGGTTTGCCTTCCCACTTCGATCCCTACTCTCTCAGCCAGACTGCAGTGATGCAGCCTGTTTCCAGGACCACCACTTGGAGGTAGAATATGGTCTTGGTCAGCTCTGGTTCGCTGACCCTGACGCAAGCAGTCAGCAATGGGTCGCTGACTGCATTCCCCACTGTTGACGCGTCTTAGATCTGATTCCACTGTCTGTTACTCCAACTGTATCAATCTTGCTGGGTTTAATACATATGAGAGTAGCGTGAGTCTTTCCCTTCTTATCGTCTTTCGTCGGGAGCCGCGCTGGTGTAATGGTTACCACATTGCGCTAGCGATCAGGTGTTCAAGGTTCAAGCCCGGGCGTTGGCATTTGAAGAAGTGTCATCAACCGGGATTTTTACTGAATAACCTGAACGGCTCCTGAGATAAACCCTCTGTGGATGGGAAGGAGCGAAGTCCACAGGTTTCCCAGCCTCGCAATGACATGTCATTGGGCCGAAGGGCTGAAAGCCCAAGTGTCGCTGGTTAAGAAAAAAAAATAATAATCTTTCGTTGTTTTTTGTACCTCCCACCACGTGGCTCTAGGAGATGGTTGGTTATTTATAGCCTCCTTATCAATATCTCCAGTGTAATTTTCGCCCTATCTCCAAAACTCTTTGTCGGGAAATGTGATACACATGAGAATTATATCTTTCTTTCTTTCAAATTCCTTTGGTTCATATGTACGTCACCTTCGCTATGACCCTATAGGATGGATAGTCACTTTAGTCATTTCCAATCTACAGTATCATCCATTATCAGTTATTACACTGCCATGTTTATGTCTCAATAATACTACCAATCTAGCTCTTTTTTTCTCCCGCACGTGCAACACTCTTTCTTTCGCCCTCTTCACTCACTCTTAGCTCTACATCTTCCTTGTACTTAAACACCTTAAATGCTAACCTTGGCCTTCATTATAGTTAAAACACTACCTGCTAATTTTTATCTGCTACATACTAAAACACTGTGACGGTTAACTCCTCTCTTGCACATAGTTAAACCTGTTAACTGCTAACTTCTCCTTTCTGTATAATTACATACATTATAAGATACAACTTCTCTCTTTTATATACTTAAACCCGTTAACTGCTAACTTCTGTCGTTAATTTAGTTACATACTTTAATATACAACTTCTCTTCTTCTATAATTAAACCCGTTAACTGTTACTTATGTCTTCTATATAGTTAAACGCCTTAGCTCTTAATTTTTTGTCTTCTACATAGTTAAATACATAAACTGTTAACGCCTGTCTTCTAAATATAATTTATATAGTTAAATGCATGAGCTGTTAACTTCCGTCTTCTATATAGTTAAACACCTCAGCCGCTAACTTCCGTCTTCTATATAGTTAAATACCTTAGCCGCTAACTTCCGTCTTCTATATAGTTAAACACCTTAGCCGCTAACTTCTGCCTTCTATATAGTTAAACACCTTAGCCGCTAACTTCTGTCTTCTATATAGTTAAACACCTTAGTCGCTAACTTCTGTCTTCTATATAGTTAAACACCTTAGCCGTTAACTTCCGTCTTCTATATAGTTAAACACCTTAGCCGTTAACTTCCGTCTTCTATATAGTTAAACACCTTAGCCGCTAACTTCCGTCTTCTGTATAGTTAAACACTGAAACTGCTGAATTCTGTATACTACTATTTTTTTTAAAAGCTTGAACCGCTAACTTTTGTCAATTATACCTTGTATAGCTAAATACATTCCACTGCTAACTTCCGGCGTAATCATTAATACTATGAACACTTTGTTATTCAACTTTCTCAACGTCTTCCCTCTTCTCGCGGCGCCCCCCAATCCCAACTATATCTTTCATTTCCCCAGGGCGACAGATGCAGGTCTGTACCATGTGACCTAGTTATTTTCAGCGCTTACCACTGCGAACTTGTCCGTTCCCTGACCTCAGTTGCTGATCAAGTGCAGACAACCTGTCTAATATCCCCCCCTCCCCCCTTTCCCCCCCTTTCCCCCCCTTTCCGTATAACGTGAGGCTGGAGCGCTTTAATTACATGTGTGGTTCTGTGTCTCGAGTCTGTTTACACGTGCGTGTTTTTGCTAGTATTGTAAGTGTGGTTTGAATATGTGTGTATTTGGTGTGTGTTGGTTGGTTACGCATGTGTGCGTAAGTGTATGTGTTTCTATGCGGGTGCATTTAGTGCTGGTGTCCATGTATGTGCCGGTTATGTTCGTGTGACAGTTGAGTAGCGTCTGTCCACGCTAACCCCTCTACTTCAGCTACCCTAGTTACTTAAATTAACTGCACTAAAGCAGTGGTTCTCAACGTGGGCCTCCCAGGGAGCCATGCCATATTTATAGGGCGCCACAGTAAGATGGCAAAGTACCTTTTCCCAGCTAATAGCGATTATGAGCTAAACATGCGTGAGAACCCCTGGACTAAAGCACTATCCAACTTCAGATAATAGAATATTATTCATTACTATCCTTTGAACACTACAGGCCAATTACCTGTTTGTCTAACAATGTGACTGCATGTTCACCCATAAGCCATTGTGCTCTCTGGGTCACCTCGACACTCTGTTAGGGGGTAGAAGAGGTCCCGATTAAGAAAGAAAGAAAAATTAGCCTTTGACCCCCTTATCGCGCATTACATTAGTGATCTTATCTCGTTGTTGTTCAACATTAGTGATCTTATCTCGTTGTTGTTATCAATTCAACATTAGTGATGTTATATCGTTGTTGTTATCAATTCGACATTAGTGGTCTTATATCGTTGTTGTTATAAATTCAACATTAGTGATGTTATATCTGTGACGTAATGAGTTAATAAGAGTGGCAGATGTTGATAGAGTAGAAGACTAGACACGTAAATTTAGTCTAGACAGGTATATCCCAGTCTCGGAGAAGAGCACTGGTGTAAGGATGGCACATGTATAGCTATAGCTGTAAAGAGCACACGTCTGGATGGAATTAGTATGGATCAAGAGCTCTAGAGTGCTACCGTCACCTAACTATACTGTGACAACAATAATACAGCAAAATATAACTGTCAACAATAAGAAATTGACAAGTCATAAAATTACAATTTACTGAATTATTTATTAATGTACATCTAGTTTCTTATTTCTCTTTTTAAAATCGGAAGATTTCAATTACAATGAAAAAATACAAAAATCAACGATATTTATAACTTTTTACATAAAGTTCATGTCTATGTTAATCTTAATGTCTTTTGCCTGCACTGGGTTAACACAGATTGCACTTTTCATCACTACACGGTCTCTTTTGGGATCTCACAGAAGTTGTTGGAATATTAACACTTAGGACTAAGCTTTACAGTCCTGGACAATGTCTGGTAACACACGAGTGTAGTTGGAATCCAGCTTCTTGGATCTTATGTTTGGCTAGCCAAGGAATGATGGAGCAAAAACACTTGAACTCCGTCGCACATAGTATACGTTGAGTGGATGGTAGTTTCAGATCAGGCTGTTCCAAAGTAGACCAGTAAACCTGCAAAATGTGTAGCATGTGGCTAGTCCTTGTGTGGTGATTTCTCACGGGTTTGCGTGTTGTGAGGTGATGTGTTCAGTGTATGCTTATATAGGTGTAGCATAAGTTCTGGTTCAATGGCAGTGTATAGGCAATGACAAGTCTAAGTGATTACATGTTCAAAAATACATAATACAATTTCTGTACACAGTCATGATGCTGCATTTTCCTTCTACAGTCAGTTTGAATTTCAGTCATCAATAAAACAATGTTATACAACATAGGCCTTCCCTTAGTTCAGCCTTTCCATTCCTGCGCATCTCTGTTATGCATCCTGGTCCTTGCCTCATTCTCCATTTTGAATTCAAATGTTGTCTCGCAGTTTAATTTAATTATCAAACCTGTAAAAGAAGCATTTGCATACATACATACATATTTATATATTCGTAATATTACATACCCCTTTTAGGATAAATCAGAAGTAGAACTGACTGAAGGCTTGGCAAAAGTTCAACTGCCCGGCATAACAAATAGGAATGGTCTCGCTCAGGTGTTGATTCTTCTCTCCCTCTCTGCCTTCAATTCGTCTCTCTTCCGAGGTTTTAATTTTGCGTGTGTAACCGGTCTGTTGTTATTGTTGTTGTTTTCGTCTTCTATGTTGCTGTAATACCCTGTTCAACCTGAAAGTTGGTTATAATTGGGGTATATTGTGTGTTAGGTTCGTCGGTGCTAGTTGTCTGTTAGTCCTGAAAAGGACTGGTCCTGAAAAGGACCACTAGCTGGTTGACTGGTTTCCTCTTCGTTGCTTGTCGGTTGTGGTGTGTTTATTTCCTGCCTTCCTATCTGTCTTGTGTCGTTTTGTTAGTTTTTGCTTTCCTCGTTTCTGTTTCTTGTGTCTTCCTCTTCTCCTGTATCTGGGAAAGCGCTTTTTCTATAATTGTTGGGAGTAGCTCTTCTAGCGTTTCCTCGATGACTTCTTCGTCTGATTGGTAGTTCGTTTTAGTGTCTTTTGTGTTTGATGTAATTTCTTCAATGGTCATTCTTTCTGCCTCTATTCTTTTCAGTAGTTGTTCGTTTCCATATGTCAGTTCTATCAGCTTCCTGACATCTTCTTCTACCTGCTGCTGAATTCTTTTCATGTCTTGGTGTATTATTTTCATGTCGTTTATGAATTGTTGTTGTTTCGTGCTTTCCGAGCTGTCATGGATTTCTTCACATCTGTCAGTTGAGGTTCTGTTTTTGTGTGGCTGGCGGTTTTCTCTCTCCTTTCGCAGTTGTTGTTTCAAATCCCTCACTTCAGTCGTGAGCCGTCTGACTTGTTCCGTTAGGCTGTCTTGGCGCCTATTACCTAGAGTACTTGCCTTCAGTGTTTTTTTGCCTCTTACGATACCCCCTTTCCAATGGCAACTGTGATTATTTGCCTTGTTTGTTGGTATTCGGGACACCCGCGGTATCGTGCTCCGTGCTTTCCGAGGCAGTTGGTACATTTTCTATTGTTGTTTGGCGCTTTGTAGTCGCTGTCTTTTTTTGCCTTAGGGCAGTCTTTGTACTCGTGGCTGCCCGCACAGTATGTACAGACCGTCTCTTTTCTGCACGTATTCTTTGTGTGAGAAAATCCCTGGCACTTTGAACACTGCATCACTGGCGGGATGTAGGCATGTGTTCTTCGAGGTCTATTCTGGATAGTGATGTTTTCTGGGATTGTTTTCCCTTGTAGAGTCACTATTATCAGTCTGGTGTCTTCTTTGTTCCAGGACTTAAGCCTTTCTGCGTGTGTGAACCTGTACCGAGGGTTCTCGGCCTGGATGTTGCTGAGGGCCTCTGTGTCTGACAAGCTGGTGTCTATCCCTTTGATGACTACTCTCTTGGTTTCAGTGTAGATTTCTGCTTGGATTTTGATCCGGTGGGGTAACTGAAATTCTGTAGGCCCGGATGCCAGAGCAGTCATCAGCGCTTTAGTCTTTTCTGTATCATTCAGGGCAAGTGTCACTCCCTGTTGATGCCTTCTGATACTTATTATGCCTCTTTTGCCTACTACTTTCTCCAGGACATTGATTACTTTGTCGTCCGGGAGTGCCCTGAGTGTGGCTTCTCCTCCGGACAATTGCGTAATTTTTATTTTGCGCTCTTGATCCTGTTCTTTGTGAATGCTTTTTCGTAGTTCGCCTGGGCGGCATCGCCCATCTGCCACCACTGGCTGTGTATCTGTCTTTGGGCTCGGTACCCTGTCCTCTTCTGTCTGCTCGTGATTCTGCTTCTCTTGATCACCGCGGGAGACTTGGCTGTTTTCTGTTGAATTGCGGCGTATCTCGATGTCTGACACTGGAGCCGCCTCAGATATTGCTTCTTTCAATGTTGGAATGAGACAAGGAACTCGTCTCGGTCTTCACGCATTCTGTATAGTGCGGTGTTGTTGTTGTTGTTGTTTTCGTCTACTATGCTGCTGTAATACCCTGTTCAACCTGAAAGTTTGGTTATAATTGGGGTATATAGGGTGTTATCGTCTTCACTGGTATCTCGTTCGTAGTCCTGGAGGTGATCGGTCCTGAAAAGGACCACTAGCTGGTTGTCTGGGTTCTTCTTTGTCCTTTTGTGGTGCCGTGTCGCGCTCATGGTGTTTTTTATGTCCTGCCTCAACTATCTGGCTCGTTTTGTTTTGTGTGTTTCTACGCTCATAGTTTCTGTTGCTTTTGTCTTCTTGCTCTCCTGTATCTGTGACAGTGCTTTTTCAATTATCGTTGGTAGTAGCTGTTCTAGCGTTTCTTGGATGATTTCTTTTACTGCTTGGTTGTTCGTTTTAGTTTCTCGCGTGCTGTTTGATGATATTTCCTCAATGGCTATTCTTTCTGCTTCTATTCTTTGGAGTAGTTTTGTGTTTTTTTCTGTCAGCTCTGTCAGCTTCTTAACATCTGTTTCTACTTGCTGCTGGATTCTTTTCATTTCTTCCATCATGTGTTTTATGTTCTGCATGTCTATCGCATCTTCTCCACTGTCGGTTGGTTCTTCGGCGGCCTGCTTGCTGTTGTTCTCGATTCGCAGTTTCATTTTCATTTCTCTGACTTCAGCGGTCAGCTTGTGTAACTGTCGTCTGTCTATCGTGCGTTGTTTTTCTGCATCATCCGCAGCCACTCTGTGTTTAGCCTCCTTGAAGGGAATGTTTTTGGAAACCGCTTCCTTCAGGATGCTCTTGGTTTCCTGGAACACTGGGCAGCCTCGGTATCTAGCCCCATGGTTTCCGAGGCAGTTTGCACAGGTGCGGTTTGAGTTTATTGCTTTGTAGTTGTTGTCCTCCTTCGCCTTGGGACAATCGCGGTATGGGTGGTCACCCGCACAATATCGACAGACTGCATCCCTCCTGCACGTCTTCTTTGTGTGCAAGAACTGCTGGCAGTTGGAGCACTGCATCACCGGAGGGATATAGTCTTCTGTCTTTTTGGTTGTTGTTTCGAGCGTCAGTCTCTCGGGTCTTGTCGATCCTTCTAAAGTAACTATCATCAGATTGGTATCTTTCTTGGCCCAGGTTTTTAGTCTCTCGACCTGCTTGATTTTTAGATTTGCGTTTTCATCCTGAAGGCGTCTGTGGACCTCGACTTCGGAACAACTGGTATCCACCCCTCTGATGACCAACTTCTTTGTTGTTATGTATTTCTCCACCACCACTTTAATTTG
Source organism: Oreohelix idahoensis (assembly GCA_024509875.1). NCBI lineage: Eukaryota > Metazoa > Mollusca > Gastropoda > Stylommatophora > Oreohelicidae > Oreohelix > Oreohelix idahoensis. The sequence goes on from JAMPIV010011640.1 coordinate 227,606, forward strand.
GTGGGGCAACTGGACTTCTTTTGGACTAGATTCCAGTTCGATCATCAGCGAGGTGGTTTTGTCTGTTTTGTTGAGTGAAAGCACGACTCCCTTTTCGTGTCTCCCTACTTTAGCGATACCTCTTCTTCCAGTTATCACCTCGAGGATGTTGATCACTTTGTTGTCGGGTAGGGCCCTGAGTGAGGCCTCGCTTCCTGACGTCTGGGTGATCTTTACGATTCTCTCCCGTATCGTTTCTGCGTTATTGGTCCCTTTGGTGTTTGATCTTTGTTCCCCTCCACAGTCTTGGCTCGAATCTTTCTCCCGTTCTTTGTTATAAGGTGTTATATCTTGCTTCTGGGCCCTTGAGTTGTCTGCTGTTGTTTCCTTAGGACCAGGAATGGTAGCTTGCTTCTCAGTGTTTTCGATGTTCAGCACTCCTGGGTCTACTTCTACTATCGCTTCTTGAAGAGCGAGCCTAAGGAACTCGTCTCCGTCGTCAATTCTTCGAAGTGTATCTATATTGGTCTCTTCGATATCTTCCTCTTGTATCTGTCTTTGCTGAGGAGCTGTCTCTGTCAGTTCTTTCATGGTGCTTGCAGGTGGGTCGGCTGTCATCTCGGCATCGTGTGGTGGTGTCAACGGTATTTGGTGCAGCATCTCTGTGGTAGATAGGGTTTCTGCTGACGATTCGGGTATGTGCGGTGGTGGCTCCTGTCTTCTTTTCTCTCGTCTTTCCTGCATCTGCTTTATCTGTTGATGCGCTCTCAACATGTCTTTATATTCTGGGTCTTTATAATCTTGGCTAGAGACGTTTGCTTCTGCTCTTTTCTGTATTCTTTCCAACATCTGCTCCAACTGTTGTAAGGCTCTCAATATTTCTTTACGTTCTGGGTCTTCATCATCATCTACTTCCACGCTAGCACTTGGGGCCGCACTGCTTTCCGGCAATCTGCTCTTGTCCTTTTCCTTCGAAGCTTCGGGTCGCTCATCGGTTGTAGTATCAACGGTTGCTTTGTTTGCCTTCTGAGAAGGACTGGCCACGAAGTTGGTAGTATTCTTGCTATCTGGTTGACTCTGTTTGTTCTTCGTTGGTTCTTGTTTGATGCTGCTGACAAGTGTTTGAGGGCTTGTGTATACTTTCCTCTTTTTCGCTTTTGGCTTGGTACGAGTCATTTTAGTGAGTTCCGATGGCTGTGTTCGTCCTGAAAAGGACGCTCGTTTTAGTATAGTGCTGTCTTCACGATCTGTGCGTTGTGAAACGTTGATGTGTTGTTGTTGTTTTGATGAAATGATGGGTGGAGATCGGGCACTCAAACTCTGATCATTGTTGCCTCTTCTCGTTCCATCTTGGTCTACCCTGTTCAACCTGAAAGTTGGTTATAATTGGGGTATTTAGTGTCATTTTATTTACTAATTTTGTATTCAATTTAAATAACTGTTGTCTTTTGCAGTTGCTGATTTTTATTTATATTAGTATTTGTCAATTTTATTTTCTCTTTTGTATTGTTTCTAGATAACTATTGTCCTTTACACTTGGTTTTAATTTGTATTAGTATTTGTTCTTTTTGAGTTGTTGTCCCTTTTTTTTTAATAACTTGTCTTTCCTTGTCCTATGAGTAGTTATTTTTTTTTTTTTTTGTTAATGCTTTGTTAGTTCTTGCTGCTTAATTTCTATTTAGTTGGGTGATTTTCCTGAAGTTCTAACCTTATATTTTTTCCTTTGTTTTATGTATATATCTTTTAAGTATTGATTGGGCATCTCTTGGGGTGAAACGTTGATCACGATTCCTCTCTATTTATACACAGCCAGCGAGCGAGCGATCTGCGGCTAAAATGTTCGTTCCAAATGGCTCGCGCAGCGGTTTGGTGTTTTCTTATTTTCTTCCTCCTTTCCGTTCCTTTTATCTTTTGTATGGATCACGTGTGTTGATACCTTACTTTAATTGTACCATCAACAGCTTCTTTCCTTCCAATAATTTCCTCTATTGGGTTTGTCTTAGAATTTATGTAATTTTTCAAAGTGGCTTAACTTGACAAAATATGATGAAGTTGTATGTTCTCAAGCTTCTATCTTCTTTTTGCAACAACAGTGTAATTAGTCGTTTGAAACTTCTCCGCTCCTAACGGTACTATGATCAACTCTTTCTGATCATTCCTTCTTTTTATATGAATTTTTATCGTTAGCCATCAAAAACAAATATCGCTTCGTTTTATGTAGCCCGCACACAGCGCTAGAAAATGATAGAGAGAGGCACTCGCGTCCGCTCGGTTTAAACGTATCACGAACCAAGAATTTGTCTTGCGTATTTTTTCTCACCACGCGACAATATCGTTGTTGTTATCAATTCAACATTAGTGATCTTGTCTTATCATTACAATCCTTCTGGTCTACGCATTTATAAAAGAAAAATTGTGTAACTTCTACTTCTTATTTGTTGTTTTTGTTGGTCCCAAAGTTAGGCAGCTAAAATACTTTGACCAAATAAAAAGGCATAACACCTTGCAGAATACCATAATAGAAGGGAGAGTTGAAGGCAAACGTGCAAGGGGAAGACAGCGCTATAAGTGGGAAGATAACATCAAGAGATGGACAGGAAAGAGTCTATCAGAGTGCACCACCAAGACAAGAGACAGAAGATGTTGGAGATCCATTACAGCCAATCTTCGTTGTGGAGATGGCAGCTGATGATGATGATGTTACAGGGCCGACGTGATGCTGACCACATCACCCCTAGTGTGGCGATGGTCCGAGAAAATATTGGCCAAACACCATATTCCCAAAATGTCTCAGTGGGCAGGTAACGAGATCCCTTACCCTTTACCCCTTTATGTTACAGGGCCATACAATAGGACTCCTTTGATATTTGAGTTGAAGACTCTGATTTGTGTTTTTAATTTGGGTTCTTTTAATTTCCATATATTTCATAGCGCAGTGGAAACCAATTGTGTCTTTTGCATCTTTATTTTAATACCACTGTCTGTTTCTCCAACTTTCTTTGCATTGATAGCCAAGATATGAGTCCACATCTATGGGTGTATCTTTCCCTTTTAGTCATTTCTGACTATAGGAACGCGCCCCCGAGACGATGTTTCGGTTGGGAGCTTGGATAAAGAGGTCAAGCTGGTGCCCATGCAGCATGCCACTGCTGGTGAGTCCAGAGGAACGGTGCAGCCGATTCAGTCTGGCACCAAAACACCTATATATGCTATACCTCATGTCCATATATATGCTATACCTCATGTCCATATATATGCTATACCTCATGTCCATATATATGCTATACCTCATGTCCATATATATGCTATACCTTATGTCCTTACACATTCCAATTACAGGACCTCGAGAGAGTTCTTTTGAGACAAGCGTTTGATTACTGGCAGGATCAATCAGATAACTGTCAAGACAGACGTGCGTCATCTTCGCGCTCTTGCGGGAGACAGCGCAGTGGGTGTAATAGAATACAAAAATGTATGGGTCCTTCCGAGTCGTATATTCCATAGTTGCGAGGAGTGTCGTGAGTCACTTTCTGCGTGCTTAGCTAATCGGATGTCCTGTCATGGTTCACTCTGGCAGTGAGGCGATGGCGTTTTACGAATGGTCTCTGTTTACAATCTCCGGAGTGCCTACCACGTGTATTACTTTCCGATTGTCCTGTTTCTTTCATTCCCACTTTCTTACGACTGCCAATGGGTTACCTAAAGGTCAAGGTAGTTAATTAGTCCGATAGCAGAAAATGATGATGATGGTAATGATGTTGACTGAAGACGCCAAGGTGTGCATAGACATAATCATCTACGCCAGCAAACGTGGTACTTTATAGAATAAGAAGAATACTTGTAATATTGTTGTCCTTCTTCTCACACTCTCCAAGCAAGTCAAACATCTTCTGTTATCTCATTAGTTGTAGAGCGACAACTCTGCTCCGTCTCTATCAAACGTGCTCTACAGTTTTCTCTATTTCTTATGTCATCTCCGCTTGTCCTCGCTGCCACACTAAACCTCTCTCTCCCTCTCTCTCTCTCTCTCTCTCTCTCTCTCTCTCTCTCTCTCTCTCTCTCACACACTCTCTCTCCTCTCGTGACACCGAAGTGAGCCGGTTCACGATGCTAAAAACTCAAAGACTTAATAGCCATAATTACACATATATTAACTCCACCCACCATTTCATTTTTCCACCTTCATGAATCTAATCATGGTAAATTTACAGCTAAATGAGTAAAAGACACTGATGAGAGAAGATCGGCTGCCACGGCAGGTATGGGAGGCTAACAGCCAGGGAGCCAGACCTCCAGGACGACCCAGAGTCCGCTGGGAGGACAACATTAGACAATTTCTGAAGGACTGAAACCTATAATGGAACCAGACCACGAGGAAGACAGCCAATATGATAGTATTGCGCTCTCTCATCCAGAACACTACACCTCAAGATAGAAGAGGAACGACTAAGTAAGTAGGTAAGTAAAAGACAGTCGTGTTGGGTAGCAACGCACATTAAGGAAACCTACTGAGATAACATTACATGAATGTCCTTGTTCCTCAATTCCCAAAGTGAATGGTTAAAAAAAAGTCTTCTTCGTGTACAATGCCTTGTGGCGTAGGCAATCATGTTTCTCCACAACTTCCTGTCCACAGTACTATTGATCAGTTCTGTTGTTGACGGCTTTCTATCCCACGATGTCAAGACTGTCCAGTATCTTCTCTATTTGTCGTCATCCATCTATTTTTCTCTCAATCTTTCCTCTTGTCACAATATATTTCAGTTTTCTTCTTCTCATCACATGACCAAAGAGAGTGGATTGCTTCCTTCTAACATGAGGAATAAGCTTCATTTGCGCGTTGACCTATTTCATGGCATCCTCATTTCTCTTTTTGGTTGTCCATGGTATTTTTAACATTCTTCTGTAAAACTCCATCTCTGTGGTCTTTAGTGCTTTTCCTACTAATTGTCCATGATGTACTTCCGTATGTCAGGATTGGTTCTGTATAGTAATGAAGAACTCTATTTCGTACTTCCATTGCAAAGACACGCACCAGTGGATCAAGAGACGGGAAGAAGACAACGGAGATGGATGGGACACACATTGGAAGGGGGGGGGGAGAGAAACTGTTGATAGCAGTACAAGGCAATCCTTGATTTGGAATCCCCAGAGGCTAGAGGAAGACCAAAGAACACATGGAGAAGAGTACTGGATATAGACACGAAGAGAACGGAGAAGAGTACTCGATATAGAAATGAAGAGAACGGAGAAGAGTACTGGATACAGACATGAAGAGAACGGAGAGGAGTACTCGATATAGACATGAAAAGAACGGAGAAGAGTACTGGATATAGACATGAAGAGAACGGAGAAGAGTACTGTATATAGACATGAAGAGAACGGAGAAGAGTACTGGATACAGACATGAAGAGAACGGAGAAGAGTACTCGATATAGACATGAAGAGAACGGAGAAGAGTACTCGATATAGACATGAAGAGAACGGAGAAGAGTACTGGATATAGACATGAAGAGAACGGAGAAGAGTACTGGATACAGACATGAAGAGAACGGAGAAGAGTACTCGATATAGACATGAAGAGAACGGAGAAGAGTACTGGATATAGACATGAAGAGAACGGAGAAGAATACTCGATATAGACATGAAGAGAACGGAGAAGAGTACTGGATACAGACATGAAGAGAACGGAGATGAGTACTCCATATAGACATGAAGAGAACGGAGAAGAGTACTGGATACACACATGAAGAGAACGGAGAAGAGTACTCGATATAGACATGAAGAGAACGGAGAAGAGTACTGGATATAGACATGAAGAGAACGGAGAAGAGTACTGGATACAGACATGAAGAGAACGGAGAAGAGTACTGGATATAGACATGAAGAGAACGGAGAAGAGTACTGGATATAGACATGAAGAGAGCGGAGAAGAGTACTCGATATAGACATGAAGAGAACGGAGAAGAGTACTGGATATAGACATGAAGAGAACGGAGAAAAGTACTGGATACAGACATGAAGTGAACGGAGAAGACATGGAAAGACCTTGAGCTGATGGCACGTGACATGCAGACTTGGGATACGTTTTTTGAAAGACTGCGCTCTTTGGGGAACTGAGGAGGGGTGCTGATGAAAAACACAAGCAGACGACAAGTGAAGACCGACTTAGAATGGATGAAGGAAACATGAAAAGGACATGAAAGACTTGCACAAGAGAGGAGAATCTGGCGTCAGCTGATTGAAGACCTAAGACGCTTCACAGGGAATTGCAGGGTAAATAATAAAAAGGATATAACAAATCACACCATCATGATGAGCAGACGCTGGAACTGGGTTGGTCATATCCTCAGAAGGGACCCTGACACCATCACCAGAAGTGCTATGCTATGGACCCCAGAAGTACGGCGAAAGAGAGGCAGACATATGACAACTTGAAGGAGAACAGTGGAGATATGCAAAGCATAAACCACAGTTGGGGCACGACACGAAGGATGGCCGCCGACCGAGCAAAATGGGGACAATTTGTTGCTGCCCTACAAGACGCCACTAGGCGTGATGGCCTCTGACTGCTTTGTCAGTCAACAGCTCAGGATCCAAGAAGAAGAAGATATAACAAAGAAAGAAAAGGTGACATGTTGTAGAAGGCCACTAATATCATGCTGTTTATGAGACTGGACATCTCATCATGTAAAACACATTACTACAGAAACCACAGATTCAATAGCAGGTGAATACTTCTGGCAGAGTTCCTGCCAGGGGACCAGCTACTGTTGTGGCTTCTTGCTCCACAGGGAGTGCAAAGGATGCAAGATGATGGATGAATATAGTTATGACAATGCGTGAACTCTATACCTTCTCCTGGATAGTTTCTATCTGTCTGTCGGTCTGTATATCTATCCTGACTGTAAGTCTGTATGCATGTCTATCTGTCGGCCTGCTGGCCTGCCTGCCTGCTTACCTATCTATCTGTCTGTCTGTATGTTTATGTGTCTGTCTGTCTGCCTATCTGTCTGCCTGCCTACTCTATCTATCTATCTATCTATCTGTCGCGAGAGACGAGTAAGTCTGCAATTAAATTCCTAAAAACTAATGGTAATATTTTGTCGGTAAATTTCTCACTGAATGAGAAGGCAGTCGGTTGTCTATACTCACTGTTGGCACAGACAATCGTTGGTCAACAGTCATGGGACATCCACCAATTTTACAAGGAATGTTGACATAACAATAGCCATCGCTCGGCGTGAGTCTTGTAAACGTAATAACATTCACCTGTAGAAAGTCATAAATGTCGCCCAACAGGGAGACATTACATAAACAGTCCATCGCCGGACGTCGCGGGTGTGTTTACACAAAGCCAGTAATACCCAATTATTATTTTGGCTAGTAATAGAACATAATGTGCAGTCGGCGACAGAAGGCCAAGTAATTTTACAATGAGTATTGTGGTCAGTCGTTCAGACAAAGTAATATTGGATTAAAGGAGACTGAAAGTCTGAGCCAGGGACAACATGAAAGCAGTATGAATACGAAATTATAACGAGAAGAACAACACTGTACGTGCCCCAAAAGACGAACGCAGACAAGTTGTCTCGGATAAGCAAAATATGAGAGCGACCATAGCAAAATAATACAGGAAATTTTACACAGTTGAGGACGGAATGTCTGACTTTGGGAAAACAAACGAAATTTCACATGACACAGGAAACGAACCCGAAAATTAGCCATAGGCGATTCAGACGATATATAAACTCAACTATATTCATTGCTCGGCATTGGTAAGAGAAACCATTCCGCCAACCGACTTGGGGTTCTAGATTTCACGAGGAAGAGTCAGGACATTGTGTCAGTGAAATTCTTGATATGGAACACCAAGTGGTAGAGACAGGGACCATTTGAGATACTCATCCTTAGTCTACTACGTGGTTGGCGTTAATCACAGGACAAGCTTTAGAGTAGGGCCGACCGAGATACTGCGACGACACGCATCTCACACGTAATTAACGGCAACAACCTACCAATACTCCACGGGGGTCAGAAAGGAATTTACCAGGCGGTGAAGGGTCTTTCTATCATCGACTACCCACCCAAAAAGAAAGCAGAAAATACCCAGAAGGATTGCTGCATTTCTAAATAGCTGTCCACGTGAAATTTAATGATCTGAAGTGGCAGTCGCCAACGGATGATTTTTACAACAAGTGCCTTTGAGAAATTTAATGATCTGAAGTGGCAGTCGCCAACGGATGATTTTTTACAACAAGTGCCTTTGAGAAACTATGATCAAAAGCTGCAAGAGCAGACGGGAGATTTTGTAACCCCAGTGCCTACCAAATTTATCGAGATCCTAAATTACATGCAGTAATGGACAGATTCTCCCTGTACAATTGATGCACCAACAAATACGAATATACAACATATTTCCATCATCGTCACCACATAAGCAAAATACCAAGACAACAAAAGGACATCTGCATAACAGACGAAGTCTCACCCGCCTAACATTGTGTTCAACCTCACCCATGAATAAGACACCTCGGACGCTCGGGACAATGTCAACACAGGCATTGTGAAAGACAAAAATACAAGCCGTGGACACCTGGCGAAATCGAGTGAACCGTCCAATGTTATTGTAGGCAGACAAAGACTTGTCCATTGTGTTCAAACAACCAGAGGTTATTGACAGTTAGCAAGAGACCAAGAAACACAAGATATCCTTTTTGTTAGTATTTAGGAGTTACTTAAATTCATCATCATCACATAGGGTAGACTTTAGATTCATTTGTGTATTTTGCATTAACTAATATCTTTCTTCACAGGGATAGTTAATGTTATTTCTAGTTGCATTTGTATCAGTGTAATGGAATGTTGTTATATTTCAGAACATTAATAAATGTTGTAGTTGTGTTTACCAACACACGTTATCACATATATAGAGAAGGAACGAAAGTGTGCGAAAGAGACATACTGTTCTTCTTCTCTTTCTCTTCTGTTCACTCAGTGTAATAGGGGAGTGGGGGCTCGTTAGTATATAGAGGGGGAGATAGAGTGGTAGGAGGTATATGTCACGAGATCCAGAATCACTGGGGCTATATGCTGGGAATTCATCCCAAAGTCTTATATTCACCTTCTCCACTCCTGCTGCTCATCTTCAACCGGGTGCCAGGCGAATCTGAGCCATTGACAAAGCCGGCACCTCACAGATAACTCTCTTTGGTTACCCTCACAGGGGTAACTTTGTGACATAATTGGGGGCTCGTCCGGGATATACCTTGGGACTTGCCCTAGACTAAAACATTAAATAATTCTTTTTTACAAATTTTGTATAAACCTATTCACTGTTTTCTATACTGTTCCTTATTCTACTTAGGTAGAGGGAAAGAACACAGAATAGAGTATTAGATAACTAGATATTCATATTAGATATTAAGATTAGATATTCATAGTATATTAAGAAAGACATTGACATATGTTAGAAGAATACACCGTATTAATTTATATGCACTTTATTACTGCATCGAGTTACCTCTATTGATTTGTTGTCATCAACTAGTTTAAAACTAGAAAAAGGAGAACTTATGGAATATGTGGAAAAAATGTTAACGGCGCACAAAGAAGAGAGAAAAGACAAACTTGCAGAGCAAGAGAGAAAAGATAAACTAGCAGCAGAAGTAGAGCAAAGAAGATTGACATTAGCAGCGGAGAAGGAGGAGAGAGAAGCCAGGAAATTAGAAGCTGAGAGAGAGAGAGAAGCCAAGAAATTAGAAGCTGAGAGAGAGAGAGAGGCCGAGTATAGGAGATTCAAGGCAGAGTTAGTGAGAAATACGGAAGAGAGAGAGCACGCGCTTCGGATGAAGAGGTTGTGTGAAACATATGCAAAACCCAAGAGCCGTGAACCGGAAATATGTAGTTCGGCCCATGAAGTGACAGATGAGCTAACATATCGCCTAGAAGACACACCATCTTCGCATTGCATTACTTCATATGCAAAGAAATCCGCAGGAAAAAACTGATTATGAGAAGGGCCCAGTTGGCCGGTATCAGGGGAAGAAAGACACCTTCCTTTGCAATCCACATAGAAAGGAAACTCAACAAAAAATCCTTTTCTCAGAACCAGAGGCAAGGGGATAAATGGTGCCGGTATTGTCGCAGGAAAAATCACTACACCGGCGAGTGCCGAAACCGCCCTCCTCTCCATCGCATGGCGTATATAGAAACTCGAACAATGAAGGACAAAGAGTCCCGAGAAAAAGAGGGAAAAAAATCACACCCGGCGGTAGTTAATTCAATGTATTCCAGGCAACTCTGCAGAGATAACGGAAAGTTATTAAAAGGCACAGAAGAACCCACTCTAATTGCGAGCGGTACCTTCGATGGATCTTGCAAGGGGACTTCGAATAAAACAATTTCACCTGGCATCACAGGGAAGAAGAAAACAGGCACTTGTCTCCTGACATCAGGAGAAGAATTATTACCTCACTCCCCCGGTCCTTCTACGTGGAAGGAAGAGACCGGACAGGAGAAGGGGCATTTGCTATTATCCATGGAAATAGACATATGCCCAAGTCGCCTAAGTCTGTCTTTCACCCAGACGAGGGAAAGCCAGATCCTACCGCTTTTAAAACTTACGGAGAGAAATGTGTGCCTTTAGAAGGTATAACAACACATACGATTATCGGGACAGGGTGGACGACGGACACGGAGGCACCCCCCGACTCTCTTCAAAAGGAGGTAGAAGAGGATCACGAGGAGAAAAGTGTGGTAGAGCCGGCGGGGATACAGCAGCTCAACACCCACGGGACTCCGATTCTATATGTAGGCGAGACAAAAACTAAGCGGATAGACAGTAGGTAAATCACCAGGCGACACAAGAGAAACAGCTTGGTGTACGCGCTTTATGCAAGGCAACAGCGCCGACGCGCGTAAGTTACAACACACTGTACCAGATATAAAAGGACAGATGGGTTGCACCGTATCTTGATTTATGACCATTCCACGGGCAAGATACACAAGATACGTAATACGGACAAACAATGGCCAACTTTGATCCGTCGGCGGATTCAAAGATTGTTTATCAGAAGAAAGAAGTGGGGAAACACTTTTTATTTCAAGAGATCGAAGAAAGAAACAAAGAGATTTGATGTCAGTAGGAGTGGGTCACTCAAGAGAAAGAAGTGGGGAGACATTTTTTATTTCGACAGAGCGAAGACAGACACACTGAGAGTTAGTGTCAGGAAGAATGGACCACTCAAGAGAAAGAAGAGGTTTTAAAACCTGGCAACGAATATTACAAGGACCCTAATGAAAAGGGGCGGAAAAGGAAAAGTGATATTGTAGGGACGGGCGACTAGCGCCCGGATTCCCTCGGAACGCAACGTTGTCAATAGAGAAAGAGCGGAAGAGGTATTCGATTCCAGGCTGGAATTCGATTCGAAAATCAGTTCAAGACTGGTTAGACCAGAACAATTGACTGATGGAACTGTGGAAATTCAGGTCACAGGTAACGGCGATCCTCCAATGATGGCGGCTATCGCCCGGACTCCCATTGAAGGCAGATATGTCAAAGGAGAACTACGAACGGCAGTTTTAAATGATCATACATATGAAGTCATTTTAGGCTACAAATATGTGAGTTTAGGAGACACTCGTCAATCAAGAGTCACAGCTGCAGTGCAGACAAGTGACCAAGCGAAGGAGAAGAGACAAGGAGACGAGGTTGACTTCCATCCGCAAGAGCTGAGACAAGCTCACAACAACGACAAAGCGGTAGAACCTTGTTTTAAGAAGAGACTGAAGGGAGACAATCCATCGCAACCAGGAGACTGCTTTAAACAGCAAGGACAACTCCTTAGGAAAGTAGGAAAGCGCGGATATGAGTATAAGCAACTGGTAGTACCAGCACGATATAGATTTTATATCTTAGGTATGGGACATGCTAGTAAATCTAGTTGTCATGTCGTACAATGCACCACAACGCAAAGAAGCACCCACCATTATTATGGGCAGGGAATCGCAAGGGACATGGATCAATTTATCAGATCATTCCTTGAATGCCAGAGAGGGGCATTAAATGATGAGAAAACGGAGGAAGCCACTCGTAAGGTAAACAGACCACGTATGAGGAAGAGGAAGCGTCAACATGACGGAGAATATAATACGACTGGTCCTAAGTGTGAGCTAGAGATAGGCAAACAAGTTTTACTGTTTATGCATAGCAAACAGAACAGGGTACAGATTGGATGGCACGGGCCATACGCAATGGTCGAGAAGACATCTCGAACCAATTATAAGATTCCAGTGGAGAATCAGCTGGAAATATATACGATTATTCTGCTAAAGAGATATTTAGCCAGATACATAACTGAAGCGGCCAACTTCAGGACACGAGCAGCCACAAAGCATTTGAATAAAGGAAATCCGAACTCAGCACTGCAGCCCAATGCGGCTAGACAGTCAGCTGCAGGTGTGCAGAAAATCACAACCCACTCTACGAACGTAGTCGAGCAGGGGCGACAACTCTTGACTACGGTCACGATATTGAAACAGGAAAGGGAGCAGCTCTTTATAGCTGATGCAGGAGAAGCAACTGAGGAAGATTGCGAGAAGAATGATTTGGACGAGGAGAAGGAGGAATGGAAAGAGGAAGATGAAGTGGAGAGTAATAGGGAGAAGATAACCACCGCCGACAATAGGGAATGTAAATTGCATCCTGACTCGCAGGAGTCTTCGCAAGCTAAGACTTGGTGCGGGGGACATCTGTCGCGAGAGACGAGTAAGTCTGCAATTAAATTCCTAAAAACTAATGGTAATATTTTGTCGGTAAATTTCTCACTGAATGAGAAGGCAGTCGGTTGTCTATACTCACTGTTGGCACAGACAATCGTTGGTCAACAGTCATGGGACATCCACCAATTTTACAAGGAATGTTGACATAACAATAGCCATCGCTCGGCGTGAGTCTTGTAAACGTAATAACATTCACCTGTAGAAAGTCATAAATGTCGCCCAACAGGGAGACATTACATAAACAGTCCATCGCCGGACGTCGCGGGTGTGTTTACACAAAGCCAGTAATACCCAATTATTATTTTGGCTAGTAATAGAACATAATGTGCAGTCGGCGACAGAAGGCCAAGTAATTTTACAATGAGTATTGTGGTCAGTCGTTCAGACAAAGTAATATTGGATTAAAGGAGACTGAAAGTCTGAGCCAGGGACAACATGAAAGCAGTATGAATACGAAATTATAACGAGAAGAACAACACTGTACGTGTCCCCAAAAGACGAACGCAGACAAGTTGTCTCGGATAAGCACAACATGAGAGCGACCATAGCAAAATAATACAGGAAATTTTACACAGTTGAGGACGGAATGTCTGACTTTGGGAAAACAAACGAAATTTCACATGACACAGGAAACGAACCCGAAAATTAGCCATAGGCGATTCAGACGATATATAAACTCAACTATATTCATTGCTCGGCATTGGTAAGAGAAACCATTCCGCCAACCGACTTGGGGTTCTAGATTTCACGAGGAAGAGTCAGGACATTGTGTCAGTGAAATTCTTGATATGGAACACCAAGTGGTAGAGACAGGGACCATTTGAGATACTCATCCTTAGTCTACTACGTGGTTGGCGTTAATCACAGGACAAGCTTTAGAGTAGGGCCGACCGAGATACTGCGACGACACGCATCTCACACGTAATTAACGGCAACAACCTACCAATACTCCACGGGGGTCAGAAAGGAATTTACCAGGCGGTGAAGGGTCTTTCTATCATCGACTACCCACCCAAAAGAAAGCAGAAAATACCCAGAAGGATTGCTGCATTTCTAAATAGCTGTCCCACGTGAAATTTAATGATCTGAAGTGGCAGTCGCCAACGGATGATTTTTACAACAAGTGCCTTTGAGAAATTTAATGATCTGAAGTGGCAGTCGCCAACGGATGGTTTTTTACAACAAGTGCCTTTGAGAAACTATGATCAAAAGCTGCAAGAGCAGACGGGAGATTTTGTAACCCCAGTGCCTACCAAATTTATCGAGATCCTAAATTACATGCAGTAATGGACAGATTCTCCCTGTACAATTGATGCACCAACAAATACGAATATACAACATATTTCCATCATCGTCACCACATAAGCAAAATACCAAGACAACAAAAGGACATCTGCATAACAGACGAAGTCTCACCCGCCTAACATTGTGTTCAACCTCACCCATGAATAAGACACCTCGGACGCTCGGGACAATGTCAACACAGGCATTGTGAAAGACAAAAATACAAGCCGTGGACACCTGGCGAAATCGAGTGAACCGTCCAATGTTATTGTAGGCAGACAAAGACTTGTCCATTGTGTTCAAACAACCAGAGGTTATTGACAGTTAGCAAGAGACCAAGAAACACAATACATCCTTTATGTTAGTATTTAGGAGTTAATTAAATTGATCATCATCACATAGGGTAGGCTTTAGCTTCATTTGTGTATTTTGCATTAACTAATATCTTTCTTCACAGGGATAGTTAATGTTATTTCTAGTTGCATTTGTATCAGTGTAATGGAATGTTGTTATATTTCAGAACATTAATAAATGTTGTAGTTGTGTTTACCAACACACGTTATCACATATATAGAGAAGGAACGAAAGTGTGCGAAAGAGACATACTGTTCTTCTTCTCTTTCTCTTCTGTTCACTCAGTGTAATAGGGGAGTGGGGGCTCGTTAGTATATAGAGGGGGAGATAGAGTGGTAGGAGGTATATGTCACGAGATCCAGAATCACTGGGGCTATATGCTGGGAATTCATCCCAAAGTCTTATATTCACCTTCTCCACTCCTGCTGCTCATCTTCAACCGGGTGCCAGGCGAATCTGAGCCATTGACAAAGCCGGCACCTCACAGATAACTCTCTTTGGTTACCCTCACAGGGGTAACTTTGTGACACTATCTATCTATCTATCTATCTATCTATCTATCTATCTATCTATCTATCTATCTATCTGAATGTCTGTCTACCTACCTACTATCTATCTATCTTTCTACCTACTCACCTACTTATCTATCTATCTATCTATCTATCTATCTATCTATCTATCTATCTATCTATCTATCTATCTATCTATCTATCTATCTATCTATCTATCTATCTATCTATCCATCCATCTATCCATCCATCCATCCATCCATTTCTGTATGCTTGTCTATCTATCTATCTATATTTCTGTCTGTCTGTATGTATGTCTGTCTGTCTACCTACCCTCCTACCTATCTATCGTCTATCTATATTTCTGTCTGTCAGTATGTATGTCTGTCTGTCTACCTACCCTCCTACCTATCTATCGTCTATCTATATATCTGTCTGTCAGTATGTATGTCTGTCTGTCTACCTACCCTCCTACCTATGTATCGTCTATCTATTTGTCTGTCTGTCTGTCTAACTATATATATATATATATGTGTCTTTAGACTTGCAGATCTGTCTATATTGTTTAATTTATCTCTACTATTTCTTATTTATCTGTCAGCGTTGTGTTTGTCCATCTGTTTATTGATAAATCTTCATCCTAATTTGTTTGTTCATAGATCTATCTGACCTATATTCCTATTGTATCTTTATCTACGGTTCGTCTGGTTCTTATTTTTATGTCTCTCTTTCTATAGCTCTTTCAATCTTTCTATAGCTCTTTCAATCTTTCAGTAGTTGAATCTATCGTTCTGTAGGTAAATCTATCTTTCCGGGGTTTTGTTTATTTGTTTGTTTAGTTGTTTTTTTAATTGCGTGAAATAGTTTCTGTCTGTAATTGAATCATCGTTGTGTGGGCTTATTAATTGCTTGTAACTGTTTCTGTTATTCTGTCAAACATCTGTATCAGAGGTCAGCAGTTAGGTTTAAACAACACCCCGTGTCAGAAGCTTGATGCATAGCCGTAGGAACTACTTGTAGGAACTACTTGTTATATTGATGAAAGTAAAAGACGAAACAAACAAAGCTTGTCTTATTTAAACACATGACAAGCTGTGTGAAACTACTGAATCTAGTTTTAATCTTAGATAATCTAATAGCTGAATTGGTAATTTGTTATTATTGATTATTACCCCTAGAAAACTCGAAGATATCCCGCCAGAGTAATGCTTCCCTGCTAGTAGTCGACCAGTAATCTTCAGGGTGATTGAAACGCATAAAACTTCCTATTTTTACATTTTACTTTGTCCATTGGATATCAATCAATCAATCAATCAATACCATTTAGCTCCCCAAGGAGCATAGGTCTTCAACAAACACGAGCCAAGTCCTCTTGTCACGTGCCAAAAGCTCAAAGTCTTTTCACGTGTTCCTCATCATTTTCACTTCTGTCTCTAGTTCTCTTCTCCATGTGTTGTTAGGTTTACCTCTGTCCTCCCTCACCCTGGGGATTCCAGAACCAGGACTACCTTATAATGCTATCAACAGGCTTCTTCAACGCGTGTCCTATTCATCGCCAGCGTCTTCTTGCTCATATGCATTGGATATACACGACGCACATTTCAAAACAATGAGCTATGACTGGGGCACTGCACGAAGGATGGTGGCCGACCGAGAAAGGTGGAAGCAGTTTGTTGCTGCCCTACAAGAAACCACGAAGCGTGATGGCCACTGACTGCTTTGATAGTTAGCAGCTAAGGATCAAAGAAGAAGAAGAGCCATGGCTACCATTTGACAAAAAGGACTTATATTTTTTTTTTTAAATTCCCAGAAACGAAATAAAACACGATACAGTTCAAAATACCCAATAAACTGACTTTACAAGAGACAGCACAATTTGCTGCCAGCTACAAAATCATGTGTTAAACAAACCGGATCTCACGGTATGTTTTTTTATTAATGTGACATACCACTCTATGTAATACAATGACAGTTAATTCTCTTTACTGTGATGTTTGTTTCATATAAATTTGTTGGATAGGAGTGACGATATCATTGGATATGAGTGAAGATATAAAAATCTAAAAATAGGAAGTGACATCTCAACCGCCCTGTACATAATTTATTGCTTTAACTGGATAATGCTACTTCAAACTTAGGTTTATAGCAGCTTTGCCAACAGGCTAAAGTACACCCATAATATGTTGAAGATACCAATGTTTGTAACTGTATCCCTTCGACTCTCATCCCTTCTGTCCCATATGTAACCCTGACACCAACCGTTTTCCACAAACGCATAATGATTATTGCACAGAAACAGCGATTATCGCACATAAACACTGAGATTATCATACAACGAGACACATAATACATCACACGCAGACACACAACGATAAGTCATGGAGAGATTAATATAGAAAGCTAGATAGTATTCCGAAAACTAGCGTTAATTTTAGGGTCTTAAATTATACCCTTTATTGTTTGTTTCTTTAATTAAAAAAATTTTTTTTTTTAACTGTAAAGGAGTGTCCAATTGGCAGAGTGCTTAGAGCGCTGTTCTCTCGCGGCAAAGGTGCCGGGTTTGGGATTCACGATATCAACACGCTACAGTCTACCCAGCTGTAAATGGGGACCTGACTTTGCGCTTGAGTTAGGGAAGGAAATGGCAGCGAGGAAGGGAACTGCCTCCCCCCCCCATCTCTCGATGCTGCGCCTAGTATAGTGATATCTCTAACTCTAATACTTCACTCCCCTACGTTAGTATCTGGTATGGGACTACCTTTTTAATTGTAACGAAATACCTTACTCGCGCGTGTTAATTGTATTTGAAAATACTATCTGATACAGGGTTTCTCAACCACGGTTCCGCGAGAGGTCGCTAGGGGTTCCACAATAGATGGGGATTGAAAAAAGGATAGACTGGCAAAGGAAATCGGAAAGCTACCTCAACCTGATACCAGAATAACTTTCGAGGTCTAATTTCGTGATAATGATAATTGTAAATGATTGCTGAAATGGTTGTGTTGATGCTAACCAGGGCGAAGAGAAAATGACGAAGAATTCAAATAGAATAAACAAAAATGATGACAAAAGCTCAAAATAAATAAAACAAATCAACACTTTGACAACTTACATTTTTTACGCATCTCAGAGTAACAGAATAAACTACATCACATGGTAAATTTCAATAATTTTGGGAATTCAGAATACAGTACTTACAGTTCAAGACAACCCATTCCGAGGCCGTTCAGCCCTTATAGAAACGCCGTTTGCGAAAATATCAAAATATAATGCAAAAAACCACGATGAAATTATTTGCCACAGGAACTCACTCTACACGAGACTGGATCCTGGTCAATTTGCAGACTGGGTTAACATTCAAACTCGACAGCTAGAATAGCAGATTGTAAGCCGGTGAATAATAAGCTCATTTACTGTTGTGTCTATAATAACTCATTAACTTGGTGGTAGGTAGGCCTACGCATAGCCTTACTCGTCATCATGTCTGGTGGGTGCACTGAAAATGTTAACAGAATATAATTGACGTTTAATCAGATGATATGTTTTTCTTGTTTGTCTATCTCGGGTTTATTCCGCATTCGTTATGTTCGCAAATGCCAACGCGGAGTATTTATACCTTACAAGGTAACACCTACGGATGCCAAGAAAGTAGCGTCTTCTGTCAAGTCCGGTGTACAAGAGCAGTTTTCATTCTTCCCTTTAGATGCCGGTGAACATCGATCGAACGAACATCAATGCGCAGGCGATTCGCGGGCCCGGTGGTAGTCGTCTGTGTAGCGGGGGCTTGTGGATTTATATTTCTGAACAGAGCTTTTTTGGGATCAGAAAGTTGTGGAGGCAGCAAGCTTTGACTGCAGGATGGAACTGATTGCGGGGGAGTAATGAAAGCAAAATACATTGAAATGATGCCTCGGGTGGGGCGGGTTGGGTTGAATAGATAATGAAGCACTGACCACATACATAGTTGATATTTGAAAGTCAAGAAGGTAAGAGGTCAAGGGAATGAGTGAGGGATAAATAAAATTTAATGACGACGATGGACAGAAGGGCAGGAAATGATAACGCACAATCTTCTTCAAGAATTTACTACTTCTGTCATGACACGTCGAGTTTTCTTATTTTAAACGTATGCCTTCCAAGCAAAGGTTTGGCATTCGATTCCCTACAGAGTTTTTTTTTTTAATTTAGTCGACCGTCTTCAGTTTTATAAGTGTGTTTTTGTTAATTATAGTTTCCAAGTATCTCGTGTGTTGACGCGTTTACTTGCTTGATGGAAGGTGAAAGATGAAAGGTGAAAGATGGAAGGTGAAAGGCGGAAGGTGAAAGATGGAAGGTGAAAGATGGAAGGTGAAAGTTCCGCGTTACGCTCTAGTTTACCTAGCTATAAATGGGTACTTAACTATAGTCTCTAATTATGGTAAGCGAATGAAGTAAGGATCTGAACTGGCCACCCCAATGAATAAAACGGAGACGTAGTATAAGCGAAGTCTTTAACACTTCACTCCCTAAGTTAGTATCTGTTATGGGACTAATTTTATTTTACTAATTATTTTTATTTGTTGTTTGTGGGGTATACACACACCGCTATTTCTACTAACAGCCAGAGAGTGAAATCCATTATGTTGAAATCGGAAATGTCTCTTCTTCTTCCTCGTTCGTCCTGAAAAGGACGTTGGTTGCATTGTGTCTGTTTACACCGGAGCTGCGATATCTGCGCCTTTCGGCCGACACCTCCGACTCCAGCACGGCATTTTTTGGGACCGGGTTTGCCTTTCTGAACCCTACTCTCTCAGCCAGACTGCAGAGATGCAGCCTGTCTCCAGGACCACCACGTGGAGGTGGAGTAGAGTCTTGGTCAGCTCTGGTTCGCTGACCCTGACGCAAGCAGTCAAGCTACGGGTCGCTGACTGCATTCTCTATTGCTGCATCTTTGGGTCCCGGGGATGTTTCAATCTCATACCTTTTTTTCCCCTCCTCGAACTCCAGACACAGTCAGACAAGAATATTTCAGAAGCTATGACCTTTATTGGTAACATTTACCAGACAATTTGCTACCTGGATGGGCAACTACACGACCTTTTTATAACCTCACTCTCTGACTTTGTAAGCGAAATGAAGGAGGAAAACGTACTCCAAGTATGCAACTTGTTCATCAGTTATTTTTATTCTTATTTTACAAGTCTTTTTTTCCCTTCTTTATACCCCTTCTCTCTTCATCTATCTGTCTCTCTCAATCTCTCTCTTTCTTTCACTCTCTTTCAGTTTTTTCCTTCTTGTCCTGCTTCCTCAACATTTTCTTGCCTTTGTTTTTATTTTCCTTGCTCTTATTATGTTTGTGTTTTATCCTTCTTTTTTTTTTCTTCCTTTCCTACTTTCTATCTTTATCTTCATATTCTCGTTCTTTTCTTCTCTGCTCCTCGATTAACCTCATTTTTAAATTTCTCTGTCTCTTATTCGACCTCGAATGCTGTTCTTCTTCTTCAGTCTTCCTAACTTCTATTCGGGTTGGGGTGACTAAGAGGTATGGCGTCCGCCTCGAATAATAAAGGGACTGGGTTCGATTTCAAGTAGATGGAGTATAATTTATGGAAATCTTGTTCAGAACCAGTGATCTTAATGATGTCATACTCCCCACTAGTCTCCTGGATAGTGAGATCAGATGCCTAGCCTTCTCGGATAAGGGCGAGACAACCGTGTGTAAGTTGCGCATGTTAAAAATCCCTCGGCAGTTGCAAATCATAACGATTCGGCCATACGGCGGTTGCCCTGGCAAAATTTAAAATTTGGAAACCTACCCACCAAATACATTTATAGAATGTCTCATTCCCATATACACACATTAGGATTCTCGCCAGTGCTACGGAGTTCATGCACTGTGCTGAGATCCTCCTTGTGAGATCTCAAGGAGATCGGAGCACTGATGGAGTTGTCCGTGTGCAATGAAGATGGTTCTTAAAACCAAACTTCTGTATTTCCTTCTCCATCCTGTTTTTCTTAAATAGTTTATCGATGTCGTTCATTGGGTTGTCGATGAGGCATGTGGGATGCTTTTAAGCCACTTCACCGATTCAACTTCTGACATCTTCCTATACTCGGTTTACCTGTGTATACGAGATCTGCACGATGGGCCTAACACTCTAAACTCAGGGGTCGGAAATAGGTCGATCTTAATCTACCTGTAGTTCCCAAGGCATCATGTGGTAGATTTCTAGGTGACATAGATGAAACAACTAATTTGTAACCTGAGTAAATTTCGAACTAGCTTTCATCTACAGACACTTAAAAGTTCTGCGTTCCCAGGTTTAAAGGTACCTTCAACGTATTCTCACTGAAAACCCATATATATATATATATATATATATATATATATATATATATATATATATATATATATATATATATATAAACAAATAAAACGGTATTGAATCAGTTTTACCAATTAACGGTATACAGGAAACACGAGACTTTTCAGGTTTCACCCTTCGTCAGCCACAGTTACAGACAGGCAACAAGGACAAGAAATACAGACGTGTTAAAGAAAAATTCTATAGACACTGCAAACAAGTAATATATATTTGATAAGTCATAATGAACAAATGTAAAAATTTGAAACTAGAGAAGTACACAAAATACAGTAACATTTTGTTTTAGTCTTTCTGCACCACCGAGTAGCTCATAACAGTCATAACAGGCGATTAATATGCATAGAGCTAGCAAGGTTACCAGATAATAAAAACAGAAACTACCATTGAAAGAGCAATGGTCTGTTTGGTGAATACTTCCAGCATGTGACAACTGCAGTAAAAGCTCCATACTCCTTTGGTAGCTCAAGAAAGCGAGAAGAGGGAAATAGTTGTTAACTCTTAGAGAAACAGCTATGGTAATTTCTCATGTAAGTGAACAGTGAGTACCTGAGGCTCGGTTTTGCAAATTATGAAAGCAAATTATATATGCTGCAATATACATATGTGGAAGTGAACCTCTGTCTGTGCGACTAAATACATCCTCATTGACTTTTGAAATCATCCAGACACTTGCAGTGATTCCCCCTGTGGTGAAACTTGTTGAGAACCCAGCAGTGCACGCTAAGCTTGGAAAAGTCACTTGAGCCTCAGGCGTAATTCTTTGGCGCTGACTTGGTTCACTGCATGCAAAAGGATCTCACTATGGACCCTGTCATAGGCAAGGGGAGCTGAAAAATGGATCTGTACAGGTCGTGACAATTCCTTGGGAGAGCCCAGAACCAGAGCACAGTATTTAGCTCTGCTTGTTTGGAAAGCCCCCTTAGATGGCGTGGAATGCAGAGTATGCCACGTACTTATTTATTACTCCTATCTTGGGGCCAGATGTGACGATCCTTTAAATGCAATCCAAGCTGGCGAAACTGGAGCTCATGACTTCAATTCGGCACGTTAGGAAATGGCAGAAAAGCCACAGGAAAAGCCTAGATCTCCATTGTAGATAATACCAAGGACTCTTCAACATGTTATTGGCTACAAAAGAGCGAGAAGCTCAGCAGCCCTAGTTAAACAACAACAACAACAACAAATCTGCACTGAATATGGTGCTGGTAGCTTTGTACACACCAATCCAAATAATTATTACAAAGTTTGTTCAGTGCTACACACACGACAACGCGTGAAATTATATCTGCACTGAACATGATGATGGAACCTTCCCTAACCTACCTACCTACCTACCTCACTCACTCACTCACTCACTCACTCACTCACTCACTCACTCACTCACTCACTCACTCACTCACTCACTCACTCACTCACTCACTCACTCACTCACTCACTCACTCACTCACTCACTCACTCACACTCACTCACTCACTCACTCACACTCACTCACTCACACTCACTCACTCACTCATTCACTCACTCATTCACTCATTCACTCATTCACTCAATCATTCATTCACTCACGCATTTACTCATACACTCACTCACTCACTCACTCATTCACTCACAACTGTAGATTAGGGGAAGAGAATTGTTTCACTCACTTCGTGTATTCAACAATCCAAGATAGGAAACTCCATACAGAGCGATACAACAGGAGACAATCTGATCATCTGAAGTTGTTCTCCCCCCGCCCCCCCCCCCCCCCCCGCCCCTTTCGATCAGGTGTTTCGGCCCCTTGATCTCCTTTGCACTCTGAGGGGGTGGGCCCACGGGTCATGACTCCCAAGTGTCAGCATCCTGCTGTCTTGTGCAGAGAATTGAACCACTCCACCTTGGTTGCAGTTTTCAACTTCCTGTTTTCTGCCAGCTGGAGGCAATTGTGAAAGTAACCCCTATGTTGAAAACAAATTACTGTCCCGAGTTCCATAAACATTTATTACAAAGTTTGTTTACAGCCACACACGACAACCCGTCACATTATGCAACCATTCATTCACAGATAACTACAGTGACAACCCGTCACATTATGCAACCATTCATTCACAGATAACTACAGTGACAACCCGTCACATTGTGCAACCATTCATTCACAGATAACTACAGTGACAACCCGTCACATTATGCAACTATTCATTCACAGATAACTACAGTGACAACCCGTCACATTATGCAACCATTCCTTAACAGAAAACTACAGTAACAACCCGTCACATTATGCAACCATTCATTCACAGATAACTACAGTAACAACCCATCACATTATGCAACTATTCATTCACAGATAACTACAGTGACAACCCGTCACATTATGCAACCATTCATTCACAGATAACTACAGTGACAACCCGTCACATTATGCAACCATTCATTCACATATAACTGCAGTGACTTACATAATAATTGTCCCGTGCAGTTCCCGGGGGTCTCTGGTGACCCCCTTTAGGATGTCGTACACGGCGACCAACATGAGGTTGTGCGTGAAGCTGGCAACTTATCATGTAAAACATATTACTACAGAAACCATCACTACAAGAGAATGTGAATGTTTGGTGAATGCTTTCTGCTAGAATCTAGCTACATCTGTGACCCCATGATTCATACGGAGCGAAAGGGAAAATCAATACAGTATATATAAAATCCCAGCTTTTTCTGTCAGTAACGCTAAGGTATGCAACTTTGGTTGAAAGTTAAACATTAACTGTATTGTTTCCCTTATATGTACTCTCCCGAAAATTGTAACACTTACCAAAGAAGAATGCGCAAATGACGGTGTGCACAAAAATATATTAATAGAATGTGTGATCCCGTATACACAAATTGGGAGCCTCGCTGCTGCTACGTAGTTCGTGTACTTGCACAGTGGGTTTTTAAAATACTTTTGAATAAGTAAAATTGCTGTTTGGTATTGGTGCTTTTGAATGTAATTCCCGTCTTATGACGGGCTTTCATACTATAGCACGTTTCACTAGCTTTGCCCAACTTCAAAATGCTATATCTCAGCGAATATATAACGCATATAAGTGAAATTTTGTGTGTGAATTTGAAATGGTATAGACCCAATGAATTAAATTTTTCATTAAAATGCAGCCTTTGGTTTCAATTTTCGTTTCTTTGCGATATAATATCAAAAGTCTACTTGCCAACACACATCACACACACACATTTTGAAATGTCTACAGTAAATTATACGACCTCATTTACACATCATTGGTTTATCAAACAATTGGCATGATTTTAGCGTGAAATCGCACTTCTTGAACATAAAACAGTTTATATCCGGTGTTACTCACACATTGTCAATCAGTGGCGTGTCTACAAAAAAGATTGTGTGGTTAAGTAGGAAAAATGAGTCTGCGAGTACATTTTATGACATTACAGCAAATCACAAATAGGATTTTAAAGTATTTCTGCAATGAAGCTACTTGAGGAAAACTATATCATTCTATTTCAAACCCACAAAAGAGGACTATTCATGCCTTGGGGATAAGCAAACGATCATTGCACAGCTGGATAGCGACATCTGAAATTTCTAATTACAGTGTTTTACACACGAAAATTAGGCCAAGAGTGGTGGATAATTTTGACAGAGAATTGATCAGCAGATAAATTTGCAATATATTTCACAATAATGAGGCAGTGACTTTAAGGAAATTGAAAATTTGGTTAAGAAAGAATAATGACATTGATATTTCCAAATCTACGCTACGGAGGACTATTAGGAGTTTGGGATTCACTTTTAGAAAACATGTTGGTGGTAGCAACCTTATTTGTGAGAAGCCTCATATAGTTGCAATGAGAAGCAAATATTTACGCGAGGTCAGAGAAATGAGAAGAGATTGTTATGATTTTGTGTATTTAGATGAAACTTGGATCAATGCGCACCACAGTAATGAACGAGAATGGCAATCATCTGATGGGACAACTAAAAGACTAGTACCAAGCAGCAAAGGACAGCGCCTAATAATTGCACATGCAGGAAGCAGCCATCATGGGCTTCTAAATAATACTGAACTCATATTTGTTTCAAAATTCACAGATAATAGGGATTACCATGCAGAGATGAATGGCAAGATATTTCAAGATTGGATTGTGAATCATGTACTTCCTTCCTTGGATAGACCGTGCTGTTTGATAATGGACAATGCCTCATATCACAACGTTGGGGCACCAGAAGATAAAGTTTCTAATTCACCAGGTATTAAAGATGTAATAAAGATTTGGCTGACCATAAACAACATTCCATTCAACGAAATGTCCATGAACCTGAATTACTTGGAATTGTAAAAAAAAGACACAGCATACAAAGATATTTCACATAGACAAGGCAATCCATGAACATGGTCACAGATGTTTAAGATTGCCTCCTTACCTTTCTCACTTAAACCCAATAGAATTAGTCTGGGCTAAAATTAAGGAACAGATAGCAACAGAAAATAGAACGTTCAAATTAAAAGATGTTGAAATACGTACAAAAGCCGCCATCTCCAATATATCCAGGAATTATTCGAAGAAATGTAAGAACCATGTGTTACAAGAGGAAGAAGAATGATGGTCTGTCCGTCATTCAGCCGAGATTGATTATCAATTTCTCAGAGACATCTGATTATGATTCGGATGAAGTTTAATTTCTTTAAAGATGACCTTACCGTTATTTACAAGCACATTAGAGGAGCAACGTACCATTATGATAATTATGAACCGCAAAGAGGTGATACCTATTGAAAATATTAGATCAATGAAGGTCCAGTTTGGTAGCGCATTAAATGTCAATGACAAACAATGTCACGAGTATCTCGCGTGCAGATCATTTAAGAAATCATCTTCAACAGGTATTCATATGCAAACGTGATGGCCACGTTATTGTAATAGTAGACACGCCTATGCCTAATCAATTCACCGAATCTGTGACTGAAGTGGTAAAATTTCTTTTCTCGATACACAATAATTAGTATGCCGACAAAGATCAAAGGATTCCATCCGTTTATGGGAACTGGACAAGATGCACAGATATAAAGTATATATTTGTTGGGTCTAACCCAATATAACATCGTATGCAAAAAATGGCATTAATACGTTCGACGGTTAATCAGATAATTACACTTGTTTGAGGGCAAAGCTAGTGAAACGTGCTATAGTAATGATATAATAGTTAAATCAAAGTCAGCAACTAATACCCCAATACAACAACTCACCTACTGAGGCAGATGGAACAGACCGTTAGGTCTTTTATATTTGAACATAAGCTCTAATATAACCGAAGGACCATGTTGAACGGGACAAGTCTTGCCACAGCGAGGCAAAACTCATATTTTAAAAAAAAACAACCTACTCATACACAAAATCAGTGAGTCATAATTAAATTATCCCCTGCTGACAAATGCACTAATTGACACAATCATTAAATAATTCACTCAGTAATATAGAAAATCAACTAAGCCATAATGAAATCATTCATTCATGGACACACGCAATCACTAAAAGAATTCGTGGTTGGAGAGCTTGAGCGCCTCAATGATCCCGGGAGCTATGCCGGCGGGAGTTTTACTCCTGGCAGGGTCACCCAAGCCGGACAGGTCCTGGGTGAGGGGCCAGACTAAATGGGCTGAGGAGTGGGTGGAACCCTATAGGTGTAGATGCAGAACCCACCGGCGAGTGGTACATGCTCTGGTCTGCACCAATCCACCCCCACTTCATGGGTTAAATGCTTTCTTGCCTCATTCTTCACTGTTTGTCGTCTATCACGCCCATGGCGACCGTTGCCTCAATTGGCTGTGTGTGGTGTACCCGGAAACGGGGCCTCCCAGTACTGAGGCAAAGTTAAGTCCCCGATGTCACTTATCGGTGCAGAATTGAGAGAGATGGCTGAGCATCACAATCCCTCCTGTGTTGCAGCATGATGAGAACCCAGCATTGCACACTGAGCTTGGGGGGATCACTTGGGCACCAGACTTAATACTGGCTCTTGACTGGATGGCCGCATGCAGGAGATTTCTACAATGGAGGGTTGGCAGGTGGTGGGTATCGGGAAGTGGCTCTGTGCAGGACGTGAGGATTCCTTGGGAGAGCCCAGAACCAGAGCACAGCATTGTGCAAGCTCTGCATAGTTGGAGAGCCCCCTGGATGACGGGGAATGCACAGTGTGCTCCCCCACCTATCCCCAACTGCTAACTTAGAACCAGAAGTGGGGTCCTCTGTATGCGTGCCAGGCCAGGATAAAATGCCTGGGAAAGAGACTGGAGCTCAGAACTCCCTAACTCAAAGTTGCAGGATGGCAGAAAAGCCACGGGAAAGACAGGGCTATTTTGAAGATAACGCAACCATATTTTCACCATACGAGCTCGGACGCCGCCTCGGTAAACAAGGTCCGCGCAGAGCAGTGACACCCCCAGGCTGCTTGCGAATAGTCTACTACTGGGAACATAAACAGATTAGGGATGAGCCCACTCTCCCGTTGAACAGGTGCTAAAGTCGTAGATACTGGGCCAGAAGGCGCACCGGAAACCACAGTATCATGCAACTCACTTTTTTTTTTTTCTATGGAGAGTACACCGTCAAATAAATCTCGTTCTGGTGCTCGCCCTGTGGAGCTCCACCAGGCAGGTGCAGTGCCGGGCTCTGAGCCTCGACAGAGCCCACCCTCAGCTACTGGAGGACCCTCTAGACCGTCTTGTGGAGTCAACAGACGGCGGAGGAGAACTACTGACCAAAACAAAACAGAAAAAGAGAAACCCAGAGTGCCACTTGTCATGATGCACTGGAATGCAGAGGGAGTGAACAGCAAGCAGGCTGGATACAGCAAAAAGACAGAGCTGGAAAACATCTTGTATGAGAAGCAAGTCAGTGTTTGCTGTATCCAAGAGACTCACTTGAAAGCAGATCAAACCTTTAAAATAAGGGGATATCAATGCTTCAGATCCGACAGACAAGATAGACGAAAAGGAGTACTTACTCTTGTAAGGAATAACATTCCTGCACACGAAAGGAAAACCTTCATGGATGGAGCAGAATATCAGCTGCTGCAGATAAAGGTAGACAAGATGGAAATAGAACTCCTGAACTATTACTGTCCGAACAACAAACCCCTGAGTCTCAGCTCTATACAGGTACCAGCCACCAACTTTATAGCAGTTGGAGACTTTAAGCCACTCCCAGAGCTGGGGCTATAACCATCTGGATCACAGAGGTGAAGAGGTTGAAACTTGGCAAGATGATCACTCCCTAATCCTAGTCAATAATGCCACAGATACTCCTACCTTCTACTCCAGAGGATGGCACACAACCTCAACACCAGATCTTGCCTTCTCCACACCAGATATAGCTGGATCTATTAGTAGAGAAGTAGGAGACCAACTAGGGGGAAGCGACCATCGCCCAATCTTTCTTACTGTCCAGAGTGCAACTCTCAGTACAGGCCCAGCCATTACAAGATGGAACTACAAAAAAGCCAACTGGGGTTTATTCAGGCATCAGGTGAACACGCTGCTGTCTACCCTCAAGGTACAGAACAGAGACATTAATGAAGTGGTAAAAGACTTCAACAGATGCATACTACAAGCTGCAAAAGAAACCATTCCCAAAGGATGCCGGCGTAACTACATACCATACTGGTCCAGCACACTCCAAGAACGTCAGGAAGCTATGGACAAGGCTAGAAAGGACGCAGAGTCTCAGCCTTCACTTGAAACTCACAACAAATGGAAAAAGGCTGTAGCAGAGTTTCAGAGAACAAAGCTAGAAGAAAAGCGGAAAAGCTGGAGAACTAAAACGGCATCGCTGAACCTTGAGAAAGACGGCAGGAAACTTTGGAGATTAGTCAAGTCTCTAAATGAAGAGCATTCCTCACCAAGGCAGACTATCACATTGGATGAAGGTGGCAAACTTTTCAGAGGAAAACAAGCTGCAGACTTGTTTGCTAGAAGATACAGTTCAGAAAGCAACTTACCCATTAACATAGACCATCAGAGAGAGATAAGAAAAGAAATACTGGCAACCATGGGACAGACAGATACTCCTGCCCCAATGAGGGAACCCATCACACTAGGAGAACTACAGAAGGCTATTTCCAAGCTTAAGTTTCAAAAGTCACCCGGCCCAGACAAAATCAGCAACGAAATGCTAGTAAATCTGAGCTCAGCAGCAAAGACAAAACTGCTTGAGATATTCAACCACAGCTGGTTGAAAGGAACGGTACCCCAAGTATGAGAGAAGCCATCACAATACCCATACTAAAGAAAGGGAAATGTAAGACCGAGGCTGCAAGTTACCGGCCAATCAGTCTCACAAGCTGTGTTGGGAAGACTATGGAGCGAATAGTCAACCACAGATTGAAATGGTATTTAGAGTCTGAGCAGATCCTGGTGCCGGAACAAGCTGGATTTAGAGAATGCTACAGTATAGAAGACCAAGTTACTTACTTGTCTCAAGCAATAGAAGATGCCTTCCAGGAGAAGAAAAAGGTCCTAACGATCTGGGTCGACTTCAAGCAGGCCTTTGACAAGGTGTGGAAAGATGGCCTCATTGCAAAACTTAGGAGAAGTGGAATCCAAGGCAACATGATGAAATGGATCCAGTCATACTTGCATAACAGGAGAACTAGAGTCACTCTTGACGGTCTGCAGAGCAGAAAAGTGTTGCTCCATCAGGGGGTACCTCAAGGAGTAATTTCCCCAACACTCTTCCTTGTTTACATCAATGACCTGGTGAAAGATCTCCCTCCAGGAGTTAAAGCTGCCTTATATGCAGATGACCTAGTACTCTGGTGCGCTGATGAAAATGTCACCACAGCAAATTATAGAATGCAGCGGGCAGCAGACATGCTAGTGTCATGGGCAGAGAAATGGCTTATCACAATACACACAGACAAAACCTCCACAACACTGTTCTCCCTCGCCCCCAAGGACAAATCAGCTAACATACACCTAGGGACAACCGTGATCAAGGAAGAAAGCTACCCCACCTATCTTGGGGTGACATTTGACCAAAGGCTTACATGGAATAAGCATATTGAAAATGCAGAAGGAAAGGCCCGAAGACGACTAGGCATACTCAGAAAATTAGCAGGTACCAACTGGGGAGCAAATGAACGAAATCTAAAGAAGATTTATAATGGAGTAATAAGACCACACTTAGAGTTTAGCTCAGCAGCATGGTCATCAGCTGCTAACTCACATCTGCAGTCTTTGGACAAGGTGCAAAATCAAGCTCTCAGGCTCATTACAGGAGCCATGAAAACTACACCAATAACAGAGATGCAGAAGGTTGCTGGATTACAGACATTGTCCCATAGAAGAGACACAAAAACCATGATCCAGATGGAAAAGTACAACAGTATGCCAATGCACCCAATGAAGGCAAGACTAGATGATCTGGCATGGGACGTCTAAAGCGTAGCAGCTTTGTGCATCGGGGGAAAAGACTTATAAGACAGCATCAAGAAGACCTATCCATGAAGACAACACCACTGAAGCCCACCCTATACCCTGTACCATGGGAGCAGGCCAGCAGTGCCCTCCAAATTAATACAACAGTCAGTGGTCTCACAAGTGGATGTGAGTATAATGATCTGCAAAAACGAACTGCTACATTGAGTATGATCCAAGAAAGCTATCCCGATCAATCATGGATACATGCCTATACAGATGGATCAGCAACTAATGCTGTTAGGAATGGAGGTGCCGGTATCTTTATCTCATATCCTGACAACCACTATGAGACTAGGCACATTCCCACTGGTAAATTCTCTTCCAACTATACAGCTGAGGTTCAAGCTCTAGAGCAAGCTGCAAATATGATTTATAACACCAACTCTGACTGCCACCAGGTAGTCATCCTCACAGATGCACTGTCTGTCCTGCAAGCTCTCAAGGGTGGTAAACTCCCGCATCTGAGAAATGAACTAAACAAGGTAGCTGCCAAAAAGAGAACCATACTTCAGTGGGTACCATCTCATTGTGGTGTACCCGGAAATGAAAAGGCAGATAAACTTGCAAAAAAGGGAGGAGAATGTGAACAAGAAGATAATGAAGTCACATACTTTGAGAAAAAGAGAGCTATCCAGACTATCAGAAGAGAACAGAACCAACCCAAAGACGACTATCACACTCTCGACCGGCAGGGACAGACAACTATTTTTCGACTCAGGACAGGACAGTCCTCTTATGACCATTAAGAAAGAATACTGGCCCGGGGGAGTTTACATTATTAGGATCACTGGTTCTGAAAACAATGTCCATACATTATATTCCCTCTGCTTGAAAATGAACCTGGTACTTTTAGAATTCGAGGCAAACGCCATACCTCTTAGCCACTCCGAACCCTTCCAACATCAGCATGAATAGTAAAATACTACCAATACAAAAAATATATCAACAAATGTCCAGTAGATACAACAGTTAAGATATTGTCAATTGCAGTAAAAAAAAAAAAATAGGAAGATACGGTAAAACAAAACCTACAAACTCCTCAAAATGCAACAGGTGTAATAATTATTACACCTGTTGCATTTTGAGAAGTTTGTAGGTTTTATTATAATAAAATAATAGCCCCTTCAGTTATAACTGACTATGAGAATGCGCCCATGAGGTGACAGCCCTCAGCTGCTTATTTCCCTGGTGCTCCTTTTGACGTTTTCTCCTCTCTTCTGCTTGTTGTGTGAGCTTCTTTTCGCCCAATCTGAGGTGGCGCCGTAAATAGCATCGCGACTTGGTGTGATCGGCAGCTTCATGCTCCCATGGTGCTAGATCCATGTCCAGTGCCCTCATATCTCTCTTGCACACATCTTTGAACCTCATCTGCTGTTCTCTTGCCATCTGCTAATTGTCCGTAGAAGATATCTTTCGGGTTGCGACCATCTTCCATGCGGCGGACATAGCCAAGCCAGCGTAGTCTTCGCTGTCTAAGCAGTGTATACATCCTTTGAAGGCCAGCACGTGACAACACCTTGACATTTGTTACTTTATCTTTCCACGAGATGCCGAGGATGTGGTGTAAACACCGTAGATGGAAGGTATTGAGCTTGTACAGGTGTATAGAGAGATTAGTCTGGGAACACGGAAGGGGATGCACCATAAACACTACAGACATTAGGTAACGCCACTACAAACGACAGAGAAATTGCAGCCTGGAAGAACCAACTCAGATAAAAACATCGACTGTAACTATGCTATATAGAATAAACAACACTATACACCCAAATTATAACCTACTTGGGGTTGAACTGAGTATACCATGCATCAGACAAACAAGTTTTCCTGGACACTGTCCAAAAATTAAATCAAACAAATTCTAGGATTTTTGGACCAGTTTTGAAAATTCCACCTACAGCAATTTGAAATTGTAAATCCCATACCTGTATTGTTCTCTGGGGTTTCTAAGGAGATCAACAATTTAAAAAAAATTGGACTTTTGCTCCCTCACGCATGTCCTAGGAGGGTAATAAAATCAGGTTATGCCTGGAGCTGGCAAACTCACCGTGTAAAACAAATTGCTACATAAATTACCTTTACAGGGTCATAAGAATAAGTCGGTGCAGGCTTTCTGTGAGGGCACCAGGTGCAGTGGAGGCTTCGTGGTCCATAGGAAGCGAAAAGATAAACGATGATGATAATAGTGATTGATGATGATGATGCTGAAGAAGTCTCTTTCCGATGTTTGATAACAATTGTTTTATCACGCCATACTTATTTTTTCCCCCCTAACCTTTCTTTTTCTGTCTTTTTAAAAAATTAAATTAATTTTAATTAAATTTTTGTTGTTTTCTAGTCTTTGGTTCCCTTTTTCTCGTTCAAATTGTTCACTTTCTTTCGTACTTTCAAGTCTTCTTTCACCTTTATTTGTTTATTTAAATTTCTCGGTTATTCTTACTCTCTTTTACTATCTTTCTCGCTCTCTATCTATTCTATTCTATTCTCTCTCTCTCTCTTTCTCTCTCTCTCTCTCTCTCTCTCTGTGCATTATTTAACGCTCACTCATTCCTTCTTTGGTGTTGTTGTTGTTGTTGTTGTTGTTGTTGTTGTTAACAAAACAGTAACAATACAGTAAAGATTTACCTCTATTTAGAAATCTAGTCTAACCGAATAACACTTAAAAAGGTTTGATGGTTGTTGAGGTAGACTTCAGTGATGACCATCGACAATTGTCAAGCGAAAAAACCTAAAATTTGACCCGGAAATGTTAAGTTAAAGCCATCTTTAAAAAAGTAACGAAACAAATAACAGGTCAAAACCATGTACACATATAACACACTGAAATACTAAGCACAAATTACGATCGCCTGTTAGAGAACGACACTGCACCCAATGAACCAACATGGCTAAGACTTCCGGAATTTTGACTAGGAAAAGGAAGTCACTGGAAAAAGTCACACTTTATGTAAAAAAAGACAAGATTTATTCAATTTCCTAAACAAAGTAAGGCTACGAAACAAAAACCTTTGAAGTCAGTCATTTATTTATAATACATGAATTGTTCAGGTTGAAAACACCTGACATAATATTGTCAACTTAACCTTCTCACTATTCGAATTCGCCACAGTGACTTCACCTGATTTACCTTAATTCATTCGAAATCGATGTTACTGATTTATACAAAGATTTAATGTGTCTGTTTTATTTTGACGTTGTTAATCAACACTTCCACGACTTTACCATCAGTTCTGTACATTACTTTACTGAGACTGACTGACATATTAACATAAATAAGAATATTCAGTAATTAATCTTTCCGCTACACCGCTACAGAGAGACGCAGGAACAGGGTTAAGATTGTAAGCGTGCGCGTGTGTGTGTGTGTGTGTGTTTTGTATTGTGTTTGCATTGTAACTTTTTAATGATGTGACCTTTTTTCCTGTGATATTTCTTCTGCGATTTTTTTCCTGTGACTTTTTTCCCACAATCGTATTCAATCGCCGCGCAATAGTAACCATCTGGATATGTAACCATCTGGATATGTAACCATCTGGATATGTAACCATCGACATTTGATAAAGGAGACTGAGCTCCTGTATATTTGCCTGGAGCTCGAGGAAGTCAATTCTGAACAAAAATGACAAAGAAGAACAATGTAAGCTCTAACACTGTCAATATAATACAATATTTAGTAGCCCATTCAATCACGCCTATAAGAGTATAGATCTTATAAATAATCTATCTCATAAGCAATGTTCCTCTAAGCTGAGAGCGCGTGTGCGCGCACATAGGTTATGAAATCGGAGCACATAGGAAATAGAACTCTCCACACACACAAAATTTAATTCTCTCAAATATGATAATAATAAAACCAATACAGTCATCTATTTAAAAAAAAGTACATACCCTCAATTTAGCGCACAGGTTTTTGTCACTGGGATAAAAATGACTCTGCTTGAAAATTGTTGTGCACACAGACCATTAAAAATTAGACGGAACATTGCTCACAAGTTATTTTCTAGTGGTAAGGTATGAAAATAAAGAATAATTTTTCTTACATCCTATAGTTTGCCTGAAAATAAATACCACCACGCGTTATTGTGATTATTTCTTGTCTGACACCCAGTATATTCAACATATAGATATTATCCATACCACAAACCTTAAGAAGAAACCTTCATCACGTCCGTTTTGCAGATCGTAAGCAGCTCATCTACAGCCAACGATTTTGCACTGTGGACACAAAACGCTAACTGCTCTCAGAAGACTTGTGACGACCCGACTCAAATCAATGGCCTAAACTCTATGAACTTTGGAAGTTCTCGTTGTCATGCACCACGTGGACCCTTCATCTGGCTGTCTTTTTTTAGAACAGGTCCTGTTTTGTCTGTCTCGAAAATCAGAGGTGGTTTTGGAGCAAATACAATGCTTCGGCCAATCTTGAGTTTCTTCAACTTTCAGTGTCGCCACTCTTCAAACTAACGGGTTTTCTTTCACAACTGAAGACTTAATAGTACACATGATATTTGTGTTTTTTCAGTTTGTCACGCTGTTCT
This sequence comes from Oreohelix idahoensis, assembly GCA_024509875.1. Taxonomy (NCBI): domain Eukaryota; kingdom Metazoa; phylum Mollusca; class Gastropoda; order Stylommatophora; family Oreohelicidae; genus Oreohelix; species Oreohelix idahoensis. The sequence goes on from JAMPIV010011640.1 coordinate 262,885, forward strand.
GCTGTTACTCTAAGTCTTATAGAACAGTTTTCATGTACAGAGGGAAGTGGAGGGTGACGATGATGATGATGATGATGGTGATGATGAGTGTGATGATGAGGGTCATGATGATGAGGGTCATGATGATGAGGGTCATGATGAGGGTTATGATGATGATGAGGGTCATGATGATGATGCTGCGGGTGGTGATAAAAATGATGAGGGTGATGATAATAATGATGAGGTTGATGATAATGAAGCTGATGATGATGAGGGTGATGATAATGATGATGATGAAGGCGATGATGACAATGATGATAATGATGAGGGTGGTGATGCTGATGATGATGATGAGAGTAATGATGATGATGAAGATAATGATGATGATAGTGATGATGATGATAATGGTGATGATGAGGGTGATGATGAGGGTGATGATGAGGGTTATGATGATGATGATGAGGGTGATGATGATGATTCTGCGGGTGGTGATAATAAGGATGAGGGTGATGATAATTATGATGAGGTTGATGATAATGATGATGAAGCTGATGATGATGAGGGTGATGATGATGATGATGATGATGAAGGCGATGATGACAATGATGATGATAAGGGTGGTGATGCTGATGATGAGGATGATAATGATGATGAGAATAATGATGATGATGAAGATAATGATGATGATAGTGATGATGATGATAATGGTGATGATGAGGGTGATGATGGTTGATGGTGAGGGTAATGATGATGAGGGTGATGATGATGATGGTAATGATGATTTACGGTGATGATGTATATGATGATGATGGTTATGATTATGAAGGCTATGATGATGATGGTGATGATTTAGAGTGATGATGTATATGATGATGATGAAGGCGATGATGAAAATGGTGATGATTTAGGGTGATGATGTATATGATGATGATGATGGTGATGATGGTGACGATGATGATGGTTATGATGATGGTGATGATGATGATAATGGTGATGATGATGATGGTATTGAGAAGATGATGATGATGAAGTACTGGAATTGGTTTTCATTTATTAATACCAGGATTGGTCTTTATATATGTGATGGGGCCGTAAAGACACCCCAGCTTCCCCCTTTATGTTCATGGCATATTTATCGCCCATATATTTTCGATGTGCGCGGAGCACGCTGGGATGTGAAAAGTCTGACGAAATAGAAGATATATTATTAGGCCATAATAAAGCCTACACATTAGTTGTGTATATTTGTGTTTTTGCTCTAGAAATAGTTGTGTATATTTGTGTTTTCGTGCCTTCTAAAGCAATAATCGCGAGTGTTATTTAAGTGGCCAAATTAATGCGTGCAGCGCACTAAGTTAAGTGATTCGCCCTAGGGTCTATATAAGAAGGGCCTAGCCAGCGAACGAGCTCTCTCGTTGCCAGACGCCCCAAAGAAACCAGAAAACAAGAGTCGATCTACAGTATAGATGCCTTGAACACATCAGAAATCGAGCACTGTTGGGTGTTTGGTGTTTGGTTTTGTTCGCTTTGTTATTTGTGTTTGCTTCGTGTGTTTAAATGTCACTGATAGGGTTGTAGAAATAAATACAGCCCCTGCCTTAAGAATCAGAGTTTTATTGTTGAATCGGGTCGGTTGCGAGTGTGCAAGAGAGAGATCAAATATCACAACAGCATCATCATCATCTCGCCCACCCTATCACATATATGAACTACTTTCTCTTTGTTAGCAGAACTAATTACTACAATCTCAGCTGTTGGCTACTACTACCACAGCTAACGCTGCTAACATCTGCATTCACAATTACTAATCTGCTTTCTTTTTATCTTCCACCTGTCCCAGGTATCATCTCGGCATGGGTGAGAATTTAAGTACCGATGTTAAAACGTAAGTTTAAAAATAACCGCAGGCTACAACGAAACACGTTGCCTACTTTGATAACGTACCGATAGTTAGATCACATGCACTATTTTGGGCAACGCCGAAACCCTTAGATTTAAACCCAATACCATTTAGCAACAAGTAAAGAATGGACCTTTATGTGTGTTTAAACATGCGATCACAAAGTACTGATACCACAAAAGGAAAACTGATTCTATTTCCAAAGAAAACCAGTTGGAAAATGAGAAAACATAGACTTTGTGGTTTGTTTGTACTTGGTCGTTAGAAGAACTACAAATTCCATTTAAAGAAAAAGTACGTCAGAAGGTAGATTAGATTGCTCTATAGATTGCCCTTTTCTAAACTGCTTTGTCATGTTTGATAATAAGAGGAGAAAAGTATGAACAATTGTTCCAAGAAGCTAATTAAGTTCACGACTGGAGAAGAATGTTAGCTGCCATAATGTGATTTCCTGTTAACTACCAACTGATTTTTAGATCTCAATCTGCCGGTCTGCCGGTTTGAGCCTCAATTTTCCCTGTCCAGAGGCATATGAACAAAAGTCTCCCGAATTCTCCATTTTGAACAAACAATGGATACCAATTACTGGATATGAAAGGGGTTTCTCTAAAGTAAACCGAAAACCAACGTTTGGACTACTTCACGAGTTAGTGCATAAGGGTCGGCTTCTCTATCTACGAATTAAGAAAGAGCGCGTGCGAGAGAGAGAGAGAGAGAGAGAGAGAGAGAGAGATGAGGAGGAGGAGGAGAGAGAGAATGAGAGAGAGGTAAAGAGAGAACGAACGAACGAACTTTATTTTCGAAGGGTTAAAAGAGAGAGAGAGAGAAAGTGGGAGAGAGAGAGAGAGATAGAGAGATCAAAATTCGAAATTCCGATGAGAAAATTTTCCGTTGAGGTGTCCGGAGAATGGTACAGGCGTTCCTCCAAAACACAGAAGCCTGGCAGAGATAAAAAAAAGCGGGAAGCAGGAAGTTTGTATATCAAAAAGAAGACAGTCTTCTATTAGCTTCTGCTGATGTCAAAAATTGAAGCCATTAGGGAGTAGAGGGTTTTAATTTCGGCAATCTAATATGCTCACAAAACTGGAAAAAATGCACTTCTTTAAAATTCTGTAAAATTGCTTCTGTCAAAAACAGCTTTAGAGTGGTTGCTGAAATACAATAATTTATATTCACTCAGTATATTTCATTTTTTTTTTTTTTTTGGTGTCAAAACAAAGTGAGCAGTGGCGGAAATCGTGTGATTTTGGAGCTAAAAAGTGAAAACTGCGTTCTCTGTGATTCCTGGTGTGACAAAACGGGGCGGCCCCTATCGATCTTTGTTTCACTCCGGCAGTATCGGTACATTTGTGGTACTGATTTGTATTATGTGCTCTCAATTATCGCGCTTTTCTTTCTTTCTTTCTTTCTTCGTTATTTTTCTGCTAAGTAGCAGATATTTGAGTATTGTCGAATTGTTTGACACTCCCTGTGGGTGATAATAATCACATTTGCTTGACTGTCGTGGAATATTCTAATCCACATATATAAATTAAAAGGTAAATATAAAGCCTAACAAATAAATCTAATAAAGAAAAGAGCAATGGTAAAATAACAGTGCTGTCACAAGGAATGTACTCGAAATCCCCTTTGTTTTATGCTTCGTCTGCAAATTGTAACGCTTTCACGTTGATAGTAAAAGCTTACTATATTATTACCCGCTTTCTTCAATGAAACGTGTGCTGTATTTCTTGGAAAAACATTTGAGATACGCAAGCTGAACAATGACCTAATTTAAATATTTCATTCATTCCATTTTATACACGGCGTAACTAAAGACAGATGGACTAAAGGATAGAGAGAAGGGAGAGGCATAAAGCCGAACACGTGCAACACAAAACACGCGTCGCGCGATACACAATTACTACTATCACGCGTGTAGGCCACATGCACTAACTTTTTCAGACGGACAGTGATAAATTCACTACCCTTCCCAGAGTTAGGTTTTAAAAAACCTGGGAAACGCTTATTAGAAAAGATAACATTATATGGGTTTACGTTTGAAAACATTACAGTACCCAGACAGCACATCTTCGAAACAGGAGGTAGAAGAAATTGCATATTTTGAACGCAGCCACTTAGCTCTATTAAATATATATATTTGGGTTCCTTAGGGTTTGCTGACAAAGAATATGTACAACGTTATGCAAATAGTCTAGGAATTAACAAGTTATAGCCAAAATAAAATGATGGTGCTGTCAGACAACACCCAAAATCAGAATCGCTCAGTGGTAGATTTTTTTACACCACCATTGTACGGGAAATGGGCCACAAGTTACATTTGAACTGATTGGCTGGAATGATATGTAAGGCTAAACACGATTAGTCGGGCTATAAATACTATCTTTGGTTGTTAGGGGAGACGTAGGAAGTTAAAATTTTTTCAAACACTTGTCGAAACGTGGCTCCATTGGCCAGACTCGCTGATATACTCACTTAGGAGCGTTAGTTCGAGACCACTAGTCAAATAAGCTTGATAAAGCAACAGTGCGTTGAAGCCAGCTCATATTTTTGCTAAATAAAAGCCTGGAACATAAGCAGATGGGAATTTGTGCCAGTAGTTGTGCCAGAATTCATTGCTAATCAACGTATCTGTGTTTGTTTCCATGAATTGTGGTAAGCTTGAAACATTCAGTATCTTTTAATGAAAATTGAATGTGAATTGTTAATTTATGCCTGTATATATGTGTAGTTCAGTAGCAAACATGATGTAAAGCCTATAATGCTCCAGCCTGAACAGAAGGTGTCGGAGGAAAGTAAAACTGCATGGAATGGCCAAACAGTACACTGACACCTAGATTATTGATTAGACAGAAATAATGCTGGAATTGCAGAGGCGTAGTAACCATTAAGGAGGTTAATACTGGTATAAAGTATTTCAGATGAAGCTGACAGTTGGCCTAACGCTCTGAACTCAATGTTTGTGATGTATTGTGCTCAGTGTAGAACTAGAATATCAATTAGTTATGAAGTAGAAGGTACATCCTTCTTGTTTTCAGGGACCGTGGTCTTGATGGTATTGAGCAGCACCTGGTCAGAGCTTTGCTGAATCCAGAGTCGGACAGCATACTCCTTGGTCCATTTAGCTATCAGTGAGGTGTCTCCAGAGCCCAGGGGGAGAATCGAGCAGAGGAGTCTTTTCCTGCCGCCATCACGCAAGATAAGCTGATGTGGCCAGCTGAGCTCAAAATTATGTACCCCCAGCTTAAAATGACCTTGTAAAAATAACATTAAGAGGGGAATTAAATTGTTTTAATATCAGGAACTGAGAACATCTCCAATACTAGTTCCAATAAAGACAAACTATTGAAGTCATGATGACAAATACCAACAGAGCTTGAACAAAACAAAACCAGTATTACCTCATATTACTACTACACAACTGACACACATAGGATACTTTTAATAATATATGTCATTACAATATTCATATTGATAAATTCTGTACATATAACTTGTAAGTAAAATTGATTGTGATTCCTGGTTCCCTTTGTATTTGAATCAGGACACATATTCATTCATAACAGCAATGAATACATATTGTTATTTGAAAAGTTATCAGTGACTCCTTTAAGATATCCTTTAGAGTGTTATATGTATGTGAGTGTCACAGTGTTGTCAAGTGTGGTGGAATAAATTAAATTGTTTATCTGTCTGTTGTTGTTATGACTTACACTTCATCATACACATACCCTAGACATACAACGTAGTCATCACACTATTCCAGAATAATTCTGACTGAGGTATACATATGTGGCAGCAAGCAAGGTTATATATAATACACTACTCTTATTAGATATATATACCTTCACAGCTGATCTCAGTCAGTACACTAAGTCCCCTATAAATATTTATAACATCCACTTCACCACATATATTGGGGTCTCGCTCTTGGGATTTTGAATCTTTCCCTATTAAAAATATTGGGGGTAATTCACTTCAGGGAATATAAGAATTAAAAGGTATCCTTGGGTGGAATTAAATAAGGTTGAGCTCACGGTGCCTGTGTTGTCCATTAGATATATATTTAGAGATTAAATTGTTGGTTAGACATTGTATAAATTTACCTGATAGACAATGGCGGACCTGGCCAAGTTTCGATCTGCTGCTGTTCAGACTGCAAAAGAGTTAGGATTAGATGGGCAAGTTATGGTTGCCTATGTCACTACGGAATGTGACAAATTTATTGAACGCGAAGAAAGAAGGTTTGAAGCCGAAAGAAAGTTAGAGGCTGAAAGGGAAATTAAGAAGTTACAATTTGAGGCTGAGGCTGAGACTAAGAGGTTGCAGGCTGAGGCTGAGACTAAGAGGTTGCAGATTGAGGCTGAGGCTAAGAAATTGGAGGCAGAAAGAGAAGAAAGAAGATTGGCTGCAGAAAGGGAAGAGAAGAAATTAGCTGCAGAAAGGGAAGAGAAGAAATTAGCTGCAGAAAGGGAAGCAGAAGAAAGAAGATTGAATGCAGAGAGGGAAGCAGAAAAGAAGGAGAAGAGATTACAAAGGGAACATGAGTTACGACTAAGGGAGTTTGAGTTTCAGGGCCATGCTCCTGAAAATGGTGCCAGTCCCTTTGCCTCTGATGCCACTGCTAGCCAAGGAGCCTCAACCTCAGCTATGAATTTTCATTTAGATCATTTTGTTGAGAAAGACGATGATATAGAGAGCTACCTAAATAGGTATGAACTATTAGCTACCACGTATGGGTTAGAGAGAGAAAGGTGGAGCTTAAAGTTATCTCAAGGACTTCGTGGGGCAGCTTATGAAGTTTTTGCAAAAATGAGCAGAGGTGATCAGGAAAATTATGACATGCTAAAGCAGGCTCTTTTGTTAAGATATGAAAAGAATGCAGAATTCTATAGGAAAAAATTTAGGAATGCTAAACTACTGTCAGGTGAAACCTATCACCAGTTCTCTGCACGAATAGAGACATACTTGGAGAAATGGACTTCTCTGGGGAAAACCCAAGATCTTAAGGAAATGGTCCTTATAGAGCAATTAAGAGAGTCCATGGCTCCAGACCTGAGAAAGTTTCTCATGGAACAAGGTGCAGAGAGGCTGGGTGAGTTGCTAAATGTTGCTGAAAGGTATCAAGCAGCTCAAGCAGAGGTAACAGGTAATAAAAAGAAACAAGTGGATAACTTTAGGGCACCACAGAACTTTAATAAATTTGATCCTTAGGATCAAAATAAAGGTAAGCACCAATTTGATAGGCCACGGTATGAAAATAAAAATAAATTCCCACAATTCGATGAAAGGAAATATGATGAAAGAAAATCTTTCAACCAAGGAAAAAGGTGGTGTAAAAATTGTCAGATGAACAATCATGACACTGACCGTTGCAGAAGGAAACCTGTGTATATGGCAACCCTTCAGGTCAGGTCGACCTCAAGACAGGAGGAGGATATTATGTTAGATACCACTCCAGAAGAGATGAGGAAGGCACAGGCTGGGGATAAAAAACACTCAAGCCTTGTTTCAGAAAATTGTCAACTTGTCATACAACTCCAGGCAAGGGAGATTTTTACATGAAAAACAAGTTGATGTATAGGAAGACTGGAGCTAGATCCAAAGGTCAGGGACAACTGGTACTTCCTAAAAGATATAGGGCAGACTTAATAAGGAGCCTACATGTGAAACCAGATGGGGACCATGAGAAGATAGGTACCATCATTCAAAAGGTGGCTCACAATTATTATTGGCCCAAAGCAAGATGGGACATTGAGAATTTTGTAGAAAGGTGTAGCATAGCACATGAGGGAACACCCACAAGTGGGAACATGGATCAGGACCTGGACACGCCACGGGGCAAAATTAGGCCTGATAAAAAAAAGAAAAATAGATTTGATAAAGTGGACCAAATGGAATGGGAAGCCCCTTTTCACGGACAAGCTTCACTTAACTGTTTTACAATGGCCACTATGCGGAGAGTGCAAAAAGATGTCTTACCCCAGGATAAGCCGAAAATCCCTCAATCGGACTTAAACAAACTGGAGGAAGAGGATGTAGAGAGGAAATCTCTCATCAAGAATTTTAAGTGGGGAGAAAGCCCCAAAAGAAAAATTGGTAGCGGTCGTTTTGTGAATGATAATTCTGGGAGGAAAAATCATCACTATAAAGCTTCGAGTGGAAGAGACCATACCGGTGCATGGACAAATAGGTCCACACAATTAAAGGTCCATATGTAGCTTTGTTAAGAACGTGGACTGATGAAAAGGCAGAGGAAAACATTACATCTTCATACCAATATGTGAATGAGCTGACCACTCGTTTAAAAACTGGCTGGAAACTTGCCAATGAAAATTTGAAACAAGCCAGGAAGAAACATGCTGCCTATTATAACAGGAAGGCGAAAGACAGAAATTTGGCTGTGGGAGAGAAAGTACTGCTTCTTTCCCGGGAGTCAGAATAAGTTACAAATTGGATGGCAGGGTCCATATACAGTTTTAGAGAAGGTATCTAGAACAAATTATAAGATAGATAAGAAGGGGAAAGAAAAAAAATCTATCATGTGAATCTCCTGAAGAAATATTTGGAAAGAGAACATCAGGAAGAGACACACTTGTTGACCTTGTCCATCGCCATGGAGATGAAAAAGGAACCACTTTCATCATTTGAGTATCCATTACACCCCTGTGAGACAGCAGCACAGGTGAAAATCAGTACACATTTAACGAAAACTCAGAAAGAGAGAGTGCAACAGGTTCTAAATAATCATGCAGAGGTGTTAACAGACCGACCAGGGCATATAAACCTATTGGAATATGATATGAAACTGATAGACCCCACACCTGTCTGTATGAAACCATATTCGATTCCGTTTGCTAAGGAGAAAGCTTTGAAGGAAGAGATAGACTATCTGTTGAAGGAAGGAATTATTTCGCACAGTGAATCTTCGTATAGTTCCGGTGTTGTACTCTTAAGGAAGCCCTCTGGAGAACATAGACTCTGTATAGATTACAGGAGACTGAATGCTATTACAGAAGGACAGGTGGATCCATTGCCGGATACAAATCAGCTGTTTGCCAGACTAAATAAAGCTAAATATTTCTCAAAAGTGGATCTGAGTAAAGGATACTATCAGATTCCAGTAAAGCCTGAGGTTAGACCATACCTAGCTTTTAGTACCTCAGAAGGACACTATGAGTTTAATAGATTGCCATTTGGATTGAAGAATGCGCCTAGTGTCTTCTCTAGAATGATGAGAAAATTGTTGGATGTAAACATTTCGGAGGAACGTAATGAATCCCTGAGTTGCCTCTTTGATTGAGGATATTCCGAATGTTTCATACAGGATAATAAGAAGATTATGGGATCCACTACGAAAACTCTGCTATCACCAGGTATATGTTATCTCCTCATAACGTACATTTTGAGGGAAATATAATGTTCTCTGGACATGTCATTGCGCAGACTCAGAGAAGAGAAATGGTGAATACGGGTTGCGAAGCAGCATTAAGACAAGCACTCACACTTGCGGCTGTTCAGTAACATAACCGAAATATATTATTGGTTGTAGAAGTCTGAGGCAGATTTCATGAGTAGTGCCTACTCTGAATGGACCCAACTACATAAAACCATGATAGCACCACAGCAGAGTAAAGTCAAGTTGACTTACATTTATCTATGTGTATATAGAATAAAGGACTGACATGGGATGTCTGTTTTAAGAGGGGAGATGTCGTGGAATATTCTAATCCACATATATAAATTAAAAGGTAAATATAAAGCCTAACAAATAAATCTAATAAAGAAAAGAGCAATGGTAAAATAACAGTGCTGTCACAAGGAATGTACTCGAAATCCCCTTTGTTTTATGCTTCGTCTGCAAATTGTAACGCTTTCACGTTGATAGTAAAAGCCTACTACTGTATATTATTACCCGCTTTCTTCAATGAAACGTGTGCTGTATTTCTTGGAAAAACATTTGAGATACGCAAGCTGAACAATGACCTAATTTAAATATTTCATTCATTCCATTTTATACACGGCGTAACTAAAGACAGATGGACTAAAGGATAGAGAGAAGGGAGAGGCATAAAGCCGAACACGTGCAACACAAAACACGCGTCGCGCGATACACAATTACTACTATCACGCGTGTAAGGCCACATGCACTAACTTTTTCAGACGGACAGTGATAAATTCACTACCCTTCCCAGAGTTAGGTTTTAAGATCACGAAAAACGCTTATTAGAAAAGATAACATTATATGGGTTTACGTTTGAAAACATTACAGTACCCAGACAGCACATCTTCGAAACAGGAGGTAGAAGAAATTGCATATTTTGAACGCAGCCACTTAGCTCTATTAAATATATATATTTGGGTTCCTTAGGGTTTGCTGACAAAGAATATGTACAACGTTATGCAAATAGTCTAGGAATTAACAAGTTATAGCCAAAATAAAATGATGGTGCTGTCAGACAACACCCAAAATCAGAATCGCTCAGTGGTAGATTTTTTTTTACACCACCATTGTACGGGAAATGGGCCACAAGTTACATTTGAACTGATTGGCTGGAATGATATGTAAGGCTAAACACGATTAGTCGGGCTATAAATACTATCTTTGGTTGTTAGGGGAGACGTAGGAAGTTAAAATTTTTTCAAACACTTGTCGAAACGTGGCTCCATTGGCCAGACTCGCTGATATACTCACTTAGGAGCGTTAGTTCGAGACCACTAGTCAAATAAGCTTGATAAAGCAACAGTGCGTTGAAGCCAGCTCATATTTTTGCTAAATAAAAGCCTGGAACATAAGCAGATGGGAATTTGTGCCAGTAGTTGTGCCAGAATTCATTGCTAATCAACGTATCTGTGTTTGTTTCCATGAATTGTGGTAAGCTTGAAACATTCAGTATCTTTTAATGAAAATTGAATGTGAATTGTTAATTTATGCCTGTATATATGTGTAGTTCAGTAGCAAACATGATGTAAAGCCTATAATGCTCCAGCCTGAACAGAAGGTGTCGGAGGAAAGTAAAACTGCATGGAATGGCCAAACAGTACACTGACACCTAGATTATTGATTAGACAGAAATAATGCTGGAATTGCAGAGGCGTAGTAACCATTAAGGAGGTTAATACTGGTATAAAGTATTTCAGATGAAGCTGACAGTTGGCCTAACGCTCTGAACTCAATGTTTGTGATGTATTGTGCTCAGTGTAGAACTAGAATATCAATTAGTTATGAAGTAGAAGGTACATCCTTCTTGTTTTCAGGGACCGTGGTCTTGATGGTATTGAGCAGCACCTGGTCAGAGCTTTGCTGAATCCAGAGTCGGACAGCATACTCCTTGGTCCATTTAGCTATCAGTGAGGTGTCTCCAGAGCCCAGGGGAGAATCGAGCAGAGGAGTCTTTTCCTGCCGCCATCACGCAAGATAAGCTGATGTGGCCAGCTGAGCTCAAAATTATGTACCCCCAGCTTAAAATGACCTTGTAAAAATAACATTAAGAGGGGAATTAAATTGTTTTAATATCAGGAACTGAGAACATCTCCAATACTAGTCCCAATAAAGACAAACTATTGAAGTCATGATGACAAATACCAACAGAGCTTGAACAAAACAAAACCAGTATTACCTCATATTACTACTACACAACTGACACACATAGGATACTTTTAATAATATATGTCATTACCATATTCATATTGATAAATTCTGTACATATAACTTGTAAGTAAAATTGATTGTGATTCCTGGTTCCCTTTGTATTTGAATCAGGACACATATTCATTCATAACAGCAATGAATACATATTGTTATTTGAAAAGTTATCAGTGACTCCTTTAAGATATCCTTTAGAGTGTTATATGTATGTGAGTGTCACAGTGTTGTCAAGTGTGGTGGGATAAATTAAATTGTTTATCTGTCTGTTGTTGTTATGACTTACACTTCATCATACACATACCCTAGACATACAACGTAGTCATCACACTATTCCAGAATAATTCTGACTGAGGTATACATATGTGGCAGCAAGCAAGGTTATATATAATACACTACTCTTATTAGATATATATACCTTCACAGCTGATCTCAGTCAGTACACTAAGTCCCCTATAAATATTTATAACATCTCACTTCACCACATTGACGCTACCCAGATTTGCTGAGATAATTACTCGCAGTCACAAGGGAGTGGCACAGCTTGGCTAAGATAAGCACAAGATCTCGTGTACGCGGCGAAGGCTTATG